>SNQJ01S0032754.1:44294-64959 GCA_010110895.2 Picea sitchensis
GCAAGGAATTGGAGCTCCTCATAGTCATTCTACCTGACAACAATGGCTCTCTGTATGGTCAGTATTTTTTTTATTTTTTTAGGACTCAGTAGTATCTGTTTTTAAATTGAGTTCATTGAATTTGACGCCTGAACTATTTACTGCTGCGGTTTGTCAGCAGCAAGAGTAATTTTAGTTAGTGGGTCTAATAATTTTTGCAATCTATGCAGTTTTTGACACGATATTGATATGTAGATTGATAATGTAGAGTGCTTGAGTAGAGACAGCATGACAGAGAAGAATCTTACCTTACCATGATTGCCTGAATGTTCGTATGAGTGCAGGAGATGTCAAACGAATATGTGAAACTGATCTTGGATTGATAACTCAATGCTGTTTGACAAAATATGTGTATAAAGTCAACAAACAGTACCTGGCTAATGTCTCCCTAAAGATTAATGTAAAGGTAAGCTTTGTAGCATTCAAGTAAAATAAACGTGGCTTGTCTAGCACTTCTGCTGGCTATAGGTCTAATCACACGCCTTGTATAACAAGATTCAATATATTCATTGTTTCTGAAGGTCTAGAGGATACTAGGATATTTCAATGTTATTTATGTATCTAGATTCTCAACCATTGTATGTTGTATGTTGTTTTCTGTGGTTTAGATGGGTGGTAGAAACACTGTACTTTTGGATGCTCTCAGTTGCAGAATACCTTTAGTTAGCGATATACCGACCATAATTTTTGGAGCAGACGTAACTCATCCAGAGAATGGAGAGGATTCCAGTCCATCCATAGCAGCTGTAAAATCTGATATCTTTTAATAATAGTATTATTCTATTTCCAGGTTAAGTTGTGGAACATAAGTGAAAATATATTTCCATATGCATGCAATAACATCTGGTTGGTCGTCAATTGATTCTGAACTCAGGTTGTTGCATCTCAAGATTGGCCAGAAGTCACAAAGTATGCAGGCTTAGTATGTGCTCAGGCACACCGGCAAGAGCTCATCCAAGATTTATTTAAGACCTGGCAGGATCCTGTGAGGGGCACTGTATTTGGTGGCATGATAAGGTATGTGTCCTTTTTCTTGCATTGCTAACCATGGAAAACCAGTACAGATGTCACAAGTGACCAAAATAGTTAAATATATCTATTATAGATAAGGCAAGGCTTATACAAAATTTTGAAATTAATAATAATCTAATTTTAAGGTCATGGCCTAGCTAGACACCAAACTGATGTATGAGACTCCCTTGTTTGTGGGACTCCCTCTGCGCAACTAATTGACTCCTTAGTCTACGGAGGCGTATATAACCTATCACCCTTCACATACTGTGCTTTGTTTGCTTCTCTGTTAATCAGTCCCATGTCTGTTTATTATATAGATATGATTATTACGTACCAAGCATTTAGGTTAAGCATGGGAGAATATAAATTTGATTAAATTTTTGTGGTGATAGGGAGCTCTTAATTTCTTTTCGAAAAGCTACAGGACAGAAGCCTTTAAGAATTATTTTTTACAGGTATGTGCATTAGTTGTTATCACTTGAAAATGCTTGCTAATATTTCAGCTAATAATAATCTGCACCATGTTTTGCTACAGAGATGGTGTGAGTGACTGCCAGTTTTATCAAGTACTCTTATATGAATTAGATGCAATCCGCAAGGTGAATGTTATCTTAGACCTTTTTTCTGTTTACTTTTCCAAATTCTAATGTTCATTCATGCTTCCTGGGTGATTGTATGTCATCTGATTCTCCCTGGCAATTTTTCCAGGCCTGTGCATCACTTGAGCCAAATTATCAACCTCCTGTGACTTTTGTAGTTGTTCAGAAGCGCCACCATACTCGGTTATTTGCTAACAATCATAATCACAAAAACACTACTGATAAGAGTGGCAACATTTTGCCAGGTAAAGAGAACAAAAAATCTTTGCTCCATCTTTATGGTCGCATTTTGTCCTATGGTGCCCAATTGTGCCATCACTGAATTTGATTGTTATGATGTCAGGCACTGTGGTGGATACCAAAATATGCCATCCAACTGAATTTGATTTTTTCCTCTGCAGTCATGCTGGTATTCAGGTAAACAAATATTTAATACTAATAAATTACAATCTTCCATTAGTATAGAGCAGTAAATATTTGCCATTGATACGATTTTATGAATGAATTCTTGTGTAGGGAACAAGTAGGCCTGCTCACTACCATGTTCTTTGGGATGAGAACAATTTCACAGCAGATGGAATGCAGTCGTTGACAAATAATCTGTGCTACACGTACATCTCCTTCTCCTGAAAGATAAATACCTATTGGAATAATATATTTCTTTCTGTAAAGATTGTTCATATGTGCTTTATATGGGTTTGGCAACATTTACACAGTGAGAATTTTATCTGACAGTATGGATGCAGCATTCTCAATTCTGATTAAAAGGTATATAAAACCGTGATAAAACTAAACATGCGTAGAGCCTAGTCTCTGCATAGAAATAGATGGAACACTCTCCCAACCAAGTGAGTTTAGTGGGAAGGGAGTTCAGGTGACAGGCAGCGACTTTCTTCAGCATCTTGTGCTTCATCAATATAGGATTTTGGGCCCCTCATTTCCACTCAAAGCTCCATTTACTTATAATACAAATTTGCAAATATGGAGACCAAAGAAAGCAAATGCTAATTTTCAGGAACGTCAATAAACAGTAACTCAAAAAAGAGTAGTGTTTGCAACACAGATAAATAAACGTCTAGGACACTACCACGAAACTCGGTGAGTGACTTCATAAACCAAAACCAACTTGACTAACAAAGAGGTTGAATTGCTAAGCAACAAAGTTCTCAATAAAGGATATACCACTTGGGTTTGTATGCTTGCATTTAAGAAGGCATCAGAAAAGGCTTGGCTTATAGCAGATTTTGCCATTGCTAGTTTGCAACCCCACTCTCAGGTATTTGTCTCAAAAAAACTCTTTGCCATTGAAGTTTAGAACATGATGGAAAATTGTTTCCAAGGGGTTAGCCATGGTGAGAAGCTGAGTGCCTAATAAATACATAGGTTTTGGCCTAGATCTTTGCCCTTGTTTCACACTAAAAGTTCTGCCTCGTTCCATTAACTTATAATCCAAAACTACAAAAACAAGGCCTATCCCTTAGACCAAAGAAAGCAAATGCTACTTTTCTCGAAAGTCAAGAAACAGTAACTCTCAAACACGATATCATAACTTTCTGATTTAAACATCGCCAAATTTATGATACCAACATAGAGGTTAAATTGATAGGCATATAATAATCATATTAATGAGGAACAAAATTCTCAACAAGGAATATACCACTCTAGTTTAGTAAGCTTGACAAAGCGCTTGGCTTGTAGGATATTTTTTCCTTGCAACCCCACTTTCCTTAGGCTAGGTGTCTCAAAAATCTCTTTGCCAATGTTGGAACTTGGGGACAGAATGTTTCCAAGGGAAAACCCCACTTTTAGGGGAGGTGCCTCAAAAATCTCTTTGGCAAAGTTGGAACATGGGGGAAAAAGGTTTCAAAGGGGTTTAGCTGATGTGAGCATCCCAATTAGGTTCTGACCTAGAGCTTTGCCTGCTCAAAATCAACATGCAACCTTTAAAGCCTGTAAAATATAGTCATGGTCCTGATCATAATCGGAACGTACTTCCATATGGGTGGCAAACAACGAACCTTGGGACGGAAGACCGACTTTGAAGGTGTGGAGTCGAAGGGTATAAGAGAAACCCTTCGTCATCCCGTCCCAACTACCAAAACGTAAAATAGGAAAAAGCAAAAGTAAAATTAAAACGAAAATTGTCAGCCATGGGTTGGTCGTTAAATGGGAGTGTTGCTATTCCCACCAAAGTTCAAATGGCCAGAGACATGTTTGTAACTTTGTCCTGGCAGATAAGATAGATACCGTCCTAGATTTTATGCCCACCTTTCTTCCGTTTTAAATTCATTTTTTTTTCTGTGTGTTGGAATCAATTATTTGAGAGTGTCAGTGTGGAGTTGAGCTGTTGGTTTTTAATAGTCGTTTGGGTACTCTTATTTTTTTTGCAGGTATGCTCGCTGTACACGTTCAGTTTCCGTAGGTGGGTAAATTATTTTTAGCCGTATTTTGCTGGCAGTCCAGCTTTGGTTTATAGATCGCATAAAAGACAATATTTTCATGATGTTTATGCAGTCCCGCCAGCATACTATGCTCACTTGGCTGCATTTCGAGCGCGGTATTACATGGAACCAGAGATGTCAGAAGGTGGATCCTTGTCCAACGGGAGGAGTGCTGCAGCAGGAGGAGGATCACGGAATGGCCGTGTATCGAGTGGGACTGGGAATGGGAATGGGAGTGGAAATGGGGGTGTTCGCCCGTTACCGGCTCTCAAGGAAAATGTGAAAAGGGTCATGTTCTATTGCTGAAGATCTCCATCCCTCCCTCCTTGTAACAATCCATCATCCCCTGTAGAGTGGTGTAACAAGCAATTTTACGGCTTTTCTTTATCTAATTTTATGGCATGGCATGGCATTGTCATTTTGATATCAATTTAGTGGAAGGAGTGTAATTCGGTCCAATTGATGAAGAAATATAAATGTACAGACCTTCAAAATCTTTTCTCTCACAGAGCAGTACAGCCCAGAAGTCCAGAGAACTTGCATTCTTCATCCAAAAAATTTTAAACAACAAACACAACCCTATTTAAAGATAGTATTAAACTTCCATTGATGTAACTAATATCAGAAAGCACATGACTTGTGCAGTAGATATAGATGGATCAAGAGTTCAATGTTTCCTGTTAGAATAGCTTTGCCTCACAAACATTGCAGCAGGAGGTTAGCTTCGCATCGTTTTACTATTCATCCAAAATTTGTGTGATGAGACATAAATGGAGAACCAAGTGTTCAATGGTTCCTGTTGGAGTAGCTTTGGCTCACAACCATTAAACCATTAGGTCAGCTTTGCATCATTTTACTATTCCTTCGACTCTGTGATACATAATTTATACAATTTGGCGGGCAGAATATTAACAAGGTCCTTTTACCAATCACTGGCAGATTTGTTCCAATATGTGATACCAGAGTTTAAACTTTATACAATTTGACAGTTTTTTTTTAATCAATTAATGGCAGAATATAAACGAAGTCTTTTGACAAATCTTTATTTTTTTTTGTCAATCAATCTCAAATCGTAATTCTTGATAGGAAGTGAGCTATAAGGTTGTAAAGATTGTTGACAAATTAATGACAAATTAATTCAAGCCATTTTACCCTCATTGTTTAAGGGAGTTTCTATGGGACTTGTTTTTACTGTTTTTACCATCATTGTTTCTAACGGACTTCCTTTCAACAATAGCTTTTGTTTCCAAGGGACTTCTTTTTAACAATAGCACAATAGCCATTGGGAGACTATCAACTCCTTCCAAAATAAATCATGGGATCAACTCCTTCCAAAATAAATCATGGGAGTTTTTAAGAGACTTGTTTTTACCCTCATCCTTTCATTCTAAGGGACTTCCTTCCAACAATAGCTTTTGTTTTCAAGGGACTTCTTTCTAACAATAGGCATGGGGAGACTCTCAACTCTTTCCAAAATAAATTATGGGAGTTTTTAAAGGACTATCAACTTTTTCCAAAATAAATTATGGGAGTTTTTAAAGGACTTGTTTTTACCCTCATTGTTTCTAAGGGACTTCCTTCCAACAATAGCTTGTTTCTAAGGGACTTCCTTCCAACAATAGCTTGTGTTTCCAAGGGACTTCTTTCTAACAATAGCCATTGGGATACTATAACTCTTTTCAAAATAAATTATGGTCGACGCAACCCATAATAAAAGAAAGTAGGTTGTGAGGTGCAAAGAATTTGTTGGCAAACTATTTCAATCCCTTTATGCATGCCATTGTATCTATAAGTGAGTTCCTTTCAGCAATAGAGTTTCCTAGTTTATCAATCCTTTTTGAAGACAAATTATGGTCAAGCCAATAGATATTTAAAATGACAAAGGTTTTGGTGTCTTGAAATCAGGTTATAGCGTTTCCTAGTTTATCAATCCTTTTGAAGACAAATTATGGTCAAGCCAATAGATTAATGACGAGGTTTTGGTAGCATGAAATCAAATGAAGTTTAAAAGTTTACACGTAAGTATGTTCTCGCACATAAGTATGCTTAGTTAGTTTAGTAGTTTAGATGTACTTATTGTTATTATTGATTCAATGCAATTCGCTTTACTAGCAAAAGTAAATCTATCTATCATTATAAGGAAAATGCAAAACTAATTGTGAGCAATGGAATCTTAAGGTTGCAAAAATATATGGATATATTTGATTTTGATGTTATTTGTTTTATTACTAATAGTAATTATATAAAAAATATATGGATATCTTTGATTTTGATGTTATTTGTTTTATTACTAATAATTATATTTTTAGGAAAATGTAATAGTAGTTGAGAGTATGTGGAGTATCAGGTTTTTATTACTAATAATTATATTTTTAGGAAAATGTAATAGTAGTTGAGAGTATGTGGAGTAATCAGGTTGCAAACAATATTAAGTACTATGTTTTATTAAACAAATTCATTGAAGGCTTTACTTAGTTAAGTATATTTAGTTAATTTAGTATGTACTTATTATCAKTGAAGGGTTTAGTTAGTTCAAGTATATTTAGTTAATTTAGTATGTATTTATTATCATTGAAGATCTTAGTTAATTTAAGTATGTTTAATTAGTTTAGTTTAGATGTACTTATTTTTACGCYGAAAGGCCTATACCTATTGGAGATGGGCACAATTAATGATCTTTTAATCTTAAATTCTAATCTGATGGTTATGCATTGAAGATGCTGGTATATTCTTAGTCGTCCTCCAAAATCAATGGATCRRATTTATTGTTGATAAYTTCTTTGCATTTATAAATGCATCCGTTACCTTGTTTACTTTTTAACATTTACCTAATCATATTAAGAAATTACTGTAACATCATATGATTGCCACGTTTAAATGATTAACTTTTGGAATTCTTGAGTTTAATTATCTGGCTCAATTAGAATTTCATTATCTAGCTGAGTTTTATTTTAAAATAATWTTTTTTTTTATTGATCGTAACTCTTTCGGCGTTCACTTTATTAGTAATAGTAAATTTATCATTGTAAGGAAAATGTAGAAATAATTGGGAAAACAATATTAAGTACTATGTTTTGTTAAATAAATCTATTGAAGACCTTGACCCGATCATAGCAAAGTTTTGGTTGCATTGACCATTTATTAAATTTCAAAATTGCTTACAAGTGCTAAATTTACCTACTTAATTGTTAAAAGTTGAGTTAGTTTAATCCAAATTACCAAGGATGATATACCTACCTACCATGATAACCCTTCCAAGATGAATTATGATAATGAAAGGGTTTTTCTTTCATAATCTATTTCCTGTAATTCAAATTTATCTTCCAAAATAAATTATGATAATGAAAGGGTTTTGCTTTCATAATCTATTTCTTGTAATTTAAATTTATCTAGAGTTTGTTTAATTACTTATTAAAAAGTTTGGTTAGTTTAGTTCAAATTTTAAAATTTTTAGATATGTACTTAGGTATCATTGATCTCTAAGCCTACTTAGTGGTTAGTTTAGTCCAAATTTCAAAAGATCTTGGTACCTTGGTACCTACCTAATCATGACTATAACACATTCATGTAATTGCTAGATTGAGAATTTCATCATCAATTTATTGTAGCTCAAAATTGTTCAAAAAGTTTTATGTGTTCTTACTTAGTTCTTAGGATTCTAGTTAGTTTAATCCAAGTTTCAAAAGCATGGGGTATCATTATAACCCTCAAATAAAAGTTATGATAATGTTGAGGTTGTCGTTTCATTAACCATCTATTATTATTTAACTTGATGGACTCCTTTCTTTGAATTTGATTCCATAACCTAGTTTAGTCTAAATTTATTAAATTGATAATGCAGAGCTAATATACGCTTACAATGATCTTGTCCTACTATCATATGTTGTGGCCATGTTTTGACAAGCTAATATTAACATAGAAAAGGTGATTCAACAAAGACCTTAATCCACAAAGCCTTAAAAACATGGACAAGGCCAAGGTCGAAGACTATCCACAAAAGCAACGTTGTTAGAGCCTTGTGCATTTTCTTTAACAGTGTCAAGCCCATTTTGTATTAGTGGATTACGATGGTACTAGAAATTTCTTAATTTCCCTTTGAATTCAATATAAGTACAAACAAACTTTGATACCATACCATTCCTGCCTATCATATGATTCAATGACAAATGTAGAAGGTCATGCAATCCATGCATAATTTATTTAAACATTCACAAACAAAATTACACAACATTTCTATAAGCATACGACAAATTAACACATAATTACACAATATAATAAAATATAAACATGACACTTTTATAAAAACACCAATTGGTTGCAAACCTCAGACGTTACACCCAGCCATAGACCTTATTTCTCCAGCTCTCTCAACAACATGTCACCCCTGAGCTAGGTATATGACTCCATTGGGGCAAAGACTTACCTAAAACCAACTATGGCCTCACAAACAATGTAGGTGTTCTCTAGCCAAGGTACCAAATTCCAACAACAATTCCATCATACAACCTCTCATTCCCCATCAACTTACACAACCCAAGGAAGTCTAATATTTTCTTCACACCACAACCCCTTGGGATATCCTACTTCCCTTCCGGGGCCCCAACAAAGGCCAACTAGGAAGTCTCAAAGCAGTGTGGGTCTAGGAACTCCAGGTGCATTCAGGAGTCTCCAATCACCCTCCATGCTTCACACCTTGGGAAACCACCCAAACAATTCTCACTCTAGGGCTCTAACCTTCTTCAAGGAAACCCAATGAAAATTATGCATTGAACCCCAATAGAACTCACCTAGAATTCCATGGATTCACAGGCAACAAAGGGTTACAAAGATTTCCTATTTCACCCTCCACATACCGAGCAACACTGTTAGGTAACAATGATAACACAAATGGTTAGAATGGTTTCTTTGTCACTAACCCCCAACTTCTTATATATACATGCCTCTATTTTGACACATGGCACCTAAGGCCCACATTCCCCTTCCAACCCCATAACTTAGGAACTTAGGTTATATCTCATGAAGTTATGACTTTAGGCTTATCTAAGGTTATGACTATGATTTAGGTAATGTACCCTCATAAAGTGACTTTAGGATAATATAAGGTTATGACTTTGGCTTAGGACTAAACCCTTTTACCTTTCCCTCTCATGGAGTCCTAGTCCCTCGTACTCTTTTCATCCCATGGTCTACAACTATGATGTTATTTTTATTAATTAGTGCATATGTACAATTTACAATACATGCTCTTTGGCCTTCGATCATCACAGGACTTTGACCCAAAAAATGTTGGCTCACTAGCCTAAAAGAACATATCTACATATAAAATTATAACCCGGGGGCCAAACTAGGGGTATTACATCCTCCTCCCCCTTATTTATGCACCGTCCTTGGTGCATCTATATACACATTATAATAAAAATTCTTCAAAATTCCTTAAAAAGATGTGGGTACTCTTCCCACATGGTGTCATCATGCTCCCACGTGGCATCTTCAAATAATGTAGCAAGGCCGTTGGACCTTTACTAGGCTTATGGATTGATTCCGGAGCACCTTGATTTTCTTTTTCAAGTGCATCCACTAGACCTATAAATTTCCTTCATGCTCCACCTTTCTTCAGAACTGGCATAGTCATCGCCATACCTATAAGTAAAACACAAGAATAAAAGAATTGGCACATGCAATCAACCAATTCATGTACACTTTGATTAATGGTTCAACTGATATCATAAAGTTGAAAATATCCCTTTTAGTTGTCAGTTCCAAAAATCCAAAACTGGAAACTTTGAGGCCCTGTGGCACTTCATTGCTCACTGAGTGATGTTTTTGTTTCCCATCACTTTGGGATATTGTCTCCAAGAATGGTTGGGATTTCCTTGAATTTATACTTCAAGTTACTGAGAACTGTAGATGGAAGAATCTGCAACTATTAAGAAATACACCTACATCCTTCTTTACTATGTAAGTAAATGTTGCTAGCAAACCCGACACTTTCCTGGACCTTCTGTTGAAAAGATTGTTCGTTCATATCATCCACTGTTGTTAGATATTTCGAGCACCAACCTTTTAGTTATCGTGTAAGCATATTTAGTTCCGAAGTGAATATGAGTCATTGATCGCGATGAATGTTAACCATAAGATATTTTGGGTGCAAGTTACCTACTATTGAACAAGCAACTTCAAATCTGAAACCCAATCTCCATCATTGATCACGAAGAATGTTAGCTATCAAATCATTCATGCATAAGTTACCTCGCTAACGGGGGATCATCAATGAGCAATACACAATAAGAAACAAAACTTTTACCAATTATTATTTTAGCACTTCTTCGAGGAGTCCCAAACTGAAATCTAGTCAGCAAAAACCCATCAAAAAACACGTTGAAGATGATAATATCACCAAGCAATCTTTGCTTACACATGTATTTAAAATTATTAATTATACTGATGCTCAAAATATCAACACCTGAATCATTCTTCACCATAAAACATGCCTTTGGGTCTATCACTTCTTCGATCTTCTCTTCAAATATATTCACCTCCATTCTCTGAACAAATGTACTAGATTCTTCTTCAAATTAGTACGCCTCGATAATGAGGGTCTCATCTATCTGATAAAGGCCATTGTCTTCTCATGGAGTTTTTCAAGCCTCCATTGGTCTTGATCGTGTTGATGTATATCCTTTGTAAACAATTGCTTCTATAATCTCAAAAGGATTTCAAGTGTTCAATAGATTTCCCTACAATCTAAGCAAATGTAGAAAGCACTGAGTGGAGAAATGGATACTCAAGCAAGGTAGGATCAATAAGGACATTGTGAGAAACTTGCACAAATATTGGCCTGACATCTTTAACCTTTATTCTAATATTTATAAACTGCCTTTCTATTTTTTTGCCATGCTAACAATGAGGAATCCTTCCAATGTCACCTAGAACATAAACATACCAGTGAAAGTCAACAGCCAATTCATACACATTCTTGTTGCAAGTCAAAAGCATAACACCCAATATTTCATTAGAAAAATATGGATGCAATAGATGTGAAGTTTTCATGGTGAACCTAGCTAGTAGAAAAATCACACAAAGCTTGCGAGAGGAGAGACAAGCTTAAGAGAAAGAATGAATTGTATTCAATGAATGAGTAAAATGGTAAAATACACATTATATACTCTACACGACTAAGTGAATGTGTCATAGTAGTGATCTAGAGAGATCTAGACACTCACTAATATAAACCAAAGTAATTTTTCACCTAGTCCTAGTTAACTAGTCCATGCAATTATTAGTTAATCGAGTCACACATGTGGAAGTGATAGAAACACATGAAATCACAAGATATGTGCCCTCTTGGCCACATGAATGAGACATGTGTCATCATTGTGAGGAAATCGAGGAGAAAATGCCACTGTTGGTGTTAAAATCGAGGTTACCATGCATGAGTAGCTTTCACTAGTCTAACTGAGGTGTAACTGACTATGAACTGAAGAGGGAAGGTGCCCTATCTTGTAGGAGGCGCCATAATTTTTAGGGGAATATTATCAAGAGATAATATTCTCATTTATGGAAGTGCCCTCAACATTGGACTATCAAACTTAAGAAAATCATTATCTAGGTGAGTGTGTAATATCTCCAACAACCACCCCCCGCCCCCGCCCTAAACACTACTAGGGTGTACATGAATGGGTCTTGGAAACCAAGGCCATGTTAGGTACCCATTGTATAATGCATCTAAGAATGAAATAGTGAAAAAATAAAGAAAATAGGGAAAACCTCATGGGAAACCCCCCTCTCAAAGAATAATGCATAAAAAATGAACAAGGAAGAAAGACAGTTGCTAAGCAATTGTGTCCTTCACTCCAACATGATCGCGCAGGAGGTGGGACTTATGATCAGTAAATTTCTTGGTGAAGATTTTTCCAGTCTGTTCGGCAGATGGAAAATATTGCAAAACGATGATCCTGTCATGTACCAAGTTCCAACTCTATGATGTAATGCATATGGATCTTGATGTGTTTGGTCCACTGTCGCTGCATTGAGTCTCTGCAAAACTTGAGAGTACTTTGATTGTCACACCAAATGATAGTCAGAATGGTCCGGATAGTGGAGCCCCGGATGTCGAGCTTGGTGAGGAAGTTCTGAAGCCAAAGTGCACGAATAGTGACGTTATTTGCTCCTTTGATGATAGATCAATAGGCATTTTTCTCGACCAACGGATGGGACCGTAACCAAAAATAAGCACATACCCAAAAATGGGCTTGTGATCTGTGTTATAAGCCAACCCAATCCCGAAGTCGATGAAGCCCATACAGTTAATGAAAAACACGCTACATAGTGGATCCCTGTGGTCAGAATCAGTGAAGCCCATGAGATTCAATGAAAAACCTGCTACATAGTGGATCCCATAACCTGTGGTGCCCTGAACATATATGAGGATGTGCTTGACAACCTTCCATTGTATCTCATGTGACTCTTGCATGTACCTGGAAAATTTCCCTACTGGATATAAGAAATCTGATCAGGCGTGGGTGAGATATAGAAGGATTCCCACAAGTTGTCGATACAAGGTGTTGTCCACCACTGGTGTATCCCCACCATCCTCAAGATGCACCCCAGACAGAAAGGGTGTGGTTGTCGACTTGGAGTTGGTCATGTAGAATCTAACCAAGAGATCCTTGACATACTTAGTCTGAGATAACTTGATTCCTGAAGCATCCTGACTGATCTCGAGACCAAGGAAATAGTGCAGTGGACCCATGTTCGTCATAGAGAATTTGTCATGTAGAATGTCTTTGTCTGCGGAAATTGTTGAGGCCGGACTTCCTGTGATCGTGAGGTCATCAACATAGAGAACTAAGATCAACAATGAGTCTAATGTTCTTAGCATGTAGATGTTCATATCTGATTTATATTTAACAAACGTTGATAAAGCAAGTATGCATCCATCTTCACATATCATGCTCTAGGCGCCTACTTGAGGCCATAGAGTGACTTTTTCATTCGACATACTAAGGATGAGTTATGTATGAACCCATAGGGATGCGCCATGTAAATATCCTATGAGATATCCCCATGAAGAAAGGCATTATTCACATCCATCTGGTGAACTTCTCACCCCCTGGTTGCTGCAATGGAAAGGGCCAATCAGATGGAGTCCATATTTGTTACAGGAGAAAAGGTCTCATCATAATTTATCCCATGGATCTGCTGAAAACCTTTGGAAACCAGTCTTGCCTTGTACCTACTCGCCTATCTGTCTGTTGCCTTCTTGGTCTTGTAGACCCATTTGCATCTGAAAAGATTCATGTCTGAAGGAAGCAGAACCAGATTCCAAGTCTAGTTCCTGAGGAGAGAGTTGTAATCCTCCAACATAGAGGCTTCCCAGAAGGGATTCCTTGTATCCTCGACATAGGTTTGTGGGTCTGAAGTTAGAACCATTTAGAAATGCATGAGCATCACTGGTTCAGTAGGTGCAAGTGCATGAGGAGGATCCTCAAACTGAGACCTCGTCCTCCTCTGATCTGTCGGATCCCCCACAAGGTCTCATGTTTCCTTTAGGGTGGTCTATGCCCATTTGGGCATCTATGGTGGCTCATTATATGCATGCTCATCATCGTTCGAATCAGATTCAAAACTCAGATCTGAAACACGATCTGAATGAGTGGATTCATCATCATTGATTTCTAGTGCAGGAAGTTTCCTCAAACTGAACACTATGCTCAATGATGAGCCTTTCAGTAGAGGGATCAAGTAATATGTACGTTTCACACCATATGGATATCCCATGAATACACGTGTGGTACTCTGCAAATCTAATGCTTTCCTCTTTTCAAAGGGTATGCAGGCCTATGCGTGTGATCCAAATATTCAGAAGTGGGTGACTTTCAGTGTTTTGCCACTCCATGCCTCAAAGGGATTCTAGTCCTTGACATATCTATGAGGAGATATGTTCTGAATTTGGTTAGCACAGTTAAGTGTCTCATCCCAAAGATTGGGCGGTAAGATATTGCATGAAACATGCAAGTGGCCATCTTCTTGAGGGGTCCATTCTTTCGCTTGGATACTTCATTCTGTTGTGGAGTGTAAGGTATTGTGTGTTGTAGTTTTATACTTGCCTCTGAACAAAGATGTTGAACATCTCGGTTTACATATTCCCCCCCTTTTTCTGTGCTGAGTATTTTGATATTTCTCCTAGAATAAGTCTCTGCATGTGCTTTGAAGTGTTTGAGATGCTCAAAAACTTCGGACTTCTTCCTAATAAAATACATCCAAGTATACCGTGAGAAATCATCAATAAATGTAAGCACGTACCTCACTTTGTTGATGGACGGATGAGGAAAGGGTCCCATCATATCAATGTGGATGAGCTCCAAAGGAGAGGAGGCACTTCAGGCCTTCCCTTTCTCAAACTTCTCTTGAGGATGTTTCCCAAGAACACGTCCTTGACAAACTTCTTTGGAAAAGTGTATGTTGGGAAAGACAATGATTGTTTTCTGTTTGCATAGTCGTTGCATGTACTTGAAGTTTAGATGGTCAAATCTCTCGTGTCATAATATAATAATATCATCAACATGCGTCGATAGTAAATTAGAATCATATTTATCAATGAACTTACTGAAAGTATACAAATGAGATTGGTGGTTTACCTCACCAACAAAAATCGTGGAGTTATCATGCATATCAGATATGGTTACAGAATCAAGTGTGAATTCCACCCTTTTTCTTGTACCATAATGTGTTATCTGATAAATAGAGAGCATATTCATGGAAATTTTTGGAACATGCAAGACATTATCAAAACTTTCATGTTGGATTTCCATTGTCCCTTGGCCAATGAAATCAACTGGGGTATCATCTCCCAAGAGGATAGAAGGACATGTGCATGTAGAAATAGAAGATAATTTTTTTTTTGTTGCTGCCATATGATGGGATGCATCTGAATCTAAGATCCATGCATCGTGAGAAGAGTTAATGGAAATCATTGCATGAGAGTTACCTCATTTTTTTGGTGCTTTATCTTTCGACTTCTTCTTGGAAGCTTCAGGAATGTGATCCCCAAGGTTGTTCTTTTGAACTATTTTCACCATCAGATCAATCTGTTTATTCATGCATGTTGATTCAGGATGATAGTCATTTTTGAAGTAACCACATTTGGTCTTCCCTTTATTTCATTTTCCACCTTTGGATCCTAAGGAATCATCGAAGGGTTTGGAGTACCCTTCCTTCTTTGGCTCTACATGTGTCTTTCCCTTTCTTTTCTGCTTGGACTTTGAATTGGAAGTGTTGTTTCTCTCATGCACAACAAGTGCATGCGCATTGGGTCCCTTGATTATCCCCATTTTTATGAACTTATCTTTCTCATGCATTAGGGATTCAATAAATTGATCCACTGTCGACATTTTCCAGGTTGCTCCTGAAGTGAATATGTTTATATGGATCAATGAGACGAAAACAACATAATCTGGACCAAGTTTTGCCAATATAGAAAGGACTATTGATTGTGTTGAGTTGATTCTTCTATACGACATCCCTTTACATGAAGAAGGAGGGACTTGAACTTTGTAAAGAAGTTCTGGATGTTATCAAAATTTCTCGGATCTAAGGAATTCAGCTCTACCTCAAGCATATGGCCTCTCACTTCATCCTTTTTTCCAAAGATATCCTCCAACTTTGTCCAAACATTATCTGGTGTGGTACAAGCTTCAATGTGGAATGGAAGCTCAGGGGACATAGACATGTAGATGAGGCCATTGGATATCCATGCAGTTGAGATACTTGTTCTTCTCGGTAGAAAATGTTGGTTCCACCTTTGTAGTCATTGTAATCCAGTACAAGCCTCTGCATACAAGTTGATGCAAATATTTTAGCTTCCACTCGAAGTAGTTATGAGGAGCAAAAAGTATTGTCGGTGAGTAGTCCATCCTTTCTAACTGCATCTTCCTCCTGAACTTATAAGTAAAAATGCTTATGCGCTTTCTCCTAGCAATCAAGGCTCTGATACCATGTGAAATTTTCACAATGAACCAGGCTAGTGGAAAAATCGCACAAAGCTTGCGAGGGAGAGAAGAGAAGAGAGACAAGCGTGAGAGAAATAATGAATTGTCTTAACTAAATGAGAAAAATGGTAAAATACACATGATATACTCTACATGGCTAAGCGAATGTGCCATAGTTGTGATCCAGAGAGATCTAGACACTCACTAACAGAAACCGAAGTAATCTACTACCTAGTCATAGTTAAATGGTCCATGCAATCATCAGTTACTTGAGTCACACATGTGGAAGTGAGAGAAACACATGCAATCATAAGATATGATTCCTCTTGGCCACATGCATGAAATATGCATCTTCCTGGTGAGGAAAATGAGGTGAATATGCAATTGTTGGTGATAAAATTGAGGTTGTCATGCATGAGTAGCCTCCATAGTCTAATTGAGGTGTAAGTGACTCTGAATTGAAGAGGGAAGGTTCCCTATTTTGTAGGAGGTGCCCTATTTTGTAGGGGAATGTCCCCAAAAGAAAATATTATCATCTATGGATGTGCCCTCAACATTGGACTATCAACCTTAAGAAAAGAATTACCTAGGCGAGTGTGTAATATCTCCAACAATAGAAGACTATAATGCTTCAATACTCATATATTATTAATGAGGTTTTTCTTAGATTTAATTCCCACAACAAGTACAAAATATATCTGCAAAATTCCAAATTTCAAGTTTTTTAATTTTAGAACTTCCTATGCTAAAATAATTTAGATCTTTGTTGGAATAACAAGTTTACAAACACAACAGATCCAATATCAGTGTAAAGGACCATTCTTCTATATAACATCCAGAAGTCCCCAGTATTTTCAATCTACCCGTATGAAAACAAATATCCACGAAAACCCAAAAAGTGGTTCCTAGAATTCGAGTGGATGTGATTCCTCTTAATACAAATATGTGCTTGCAATTATTCCACTTCATGACTTTCCTACTATATATCCTTTGTTATATATGCAATATCTTGACAAAGCACCATCAATGATCATTTGGATATGATATTATAGTACCTTCAGTTTATGTTCTCTTATTTCTCTTTGTAGACTTGCTTTCAGATATTTTCTATGAACATTTCTTCCAATAGATATTACAAATTAGTTTGGTAATGGAATACACATTTTCCATGACCTTTTCTTAGATGCAAGAGAAATAATATTACCCACAAACCCAATCAATGAGTGATGTTTGGATGATCATCCTTTGTGACTCTTCATGATGAACATAAACTTCATATTTAAACATCACTTCAGTTATTTCCTCTCAACAATGTATCTTCCTGTATCCACATCCATTCCTTTTATTCTAGCAACTCAATCCCAATCCTTGGTTATGAGGCAAATCCAATGCATATCCAAGCACAATAGTTGTAGGATATTGAATTTGTCTTTTTAAAATCTTTATATGTGAGAAATTTAACTTCATAAAAAATCCAATGATTTTCATTTAGTCACCAGTCTATAAGAAAACAATGAGAGCCAAAGATCAAAGGCCAGTTTTCTTAAACATTGTTAAACCACTTACAAAATAAATTTCAACATTCAAGTGCTTATATACCTCTCATACCGAAGAAGAATAATGCCAGCTACACAATTACAACTCAATCTTTTCTGAGAACACAAATGGACATGAAAAAGTAATAGCCTTCCTTTCCAAAGACATTTTTCTAAGCACTTCCTTTCCTTGTATGAATTGAATATTAATGTGGCGCATTTCTAGATTTTTGGGTTGGAGCCAAATATGTTCCCAATTATTCCAATTCATACTTAGTTACTTCATAATAGAATAAAAAGGAATTCATGATAGATGTCCCCCAGGGAAAAAACATAACCTATACCAACATCCAACCAATAAAACACATTACAACTATTCATTATCCACCCCCACAAGGGTTCACAAGGTTGGATGAAGATCTTGTAGTTATTTGAAGTACTCAAAGAAATCAGCATATGATAACACAACTGACCCATTAAATAATGGAAGTAGTGGGCATAACTCACAACAATTTCCCATTTACCAATCTTAAAGATAAACTTCATGGCATTATAGCAGTCTCAACAAACATTCATAATGATTTTGAAAATTGTTCCTGATATTTCTCTGATAATCCCAAAAGGAAATGGCCAACCTTATATTAGATTGCACATAAAATATTATTTCTACTTGTTTCTAGGTGTAATGTAGCATAATTTGTTTTTTAGGCACATATCCTACTTCCTCCATTTGTTGAATTGGTTTCACTGATTTTTCATAGATTTTCTCTTTTTTTGGATGCGATTTATCTTCTATTCTGAATGTATACACCTCATTCTTAATCTTGATCCAATTGTGTTATGTTTCCTTCTTCACCCCTTTGTCTTTCATCATCTTTCTAATATTGGATTTATCATCCCATCTATCGGTGGCGACATATATGGTCCAATTCAATGTGGTTCCAAATAAATAAGATGATATGTTGCATGCTTTGATAGCTCCACGTTGCCATGGATTCTACAAACAACAAGTAAGCTTCCCCAAACCAAAGCATTGGACTTAAATGGAATTTAATTGACGAATTTCAATGCTTCATCTAGTAGGCTAGCTTGATTTAGAAGGTCAAGCATATAGTTGTAGTGTTCCTCTCTTGGTATAATACCATAGTCTTGAATCATGGATTTAAAGTAGTTACACCCTTCATCCACTTGTCATGGATGGCTTGATATCATTGCAGTCCATGTCACTGCATCTCGATCAGGGATTGTGTCAAACACTTTTCATTTCCATATTTAGCATACATGTCAACGAGAGCATTTTCATTAGATATGTTTGATGAAAATCTAGTTTTCCATATGTAGGCATAGACCTGCTTCCCTCCCTTCAACGAGGCTAGGATAACACATGCCATGGAAACACTAGAAAAGGTGAATTGGTTAGGCTCCATTCATTTCTATCACATTTGGAAAAAGAGTTTCACAACCTACTCACATTATCCATGATGGGAATATGATGTAATCATAGTACTCCATGCGACAACATTGGGCTTGGGTCTTATTTTTTTTTAACAACATGAGTGTGCCATCTATCTTCATGCATTTTAAATACATGTAAAGAAGAACACTTCCCACAAATATATATTCTTCCAATCAATCTTTAATGATAGTCATGTACTTACTTTCCTTGATCTAGAGATGCAACATTTTCACATACCTCCAAAAGTGAACTACTTGGGCTTAATGCCTTGTTTATGCATCTCAATAAAGAGGTTCAATGTATTTTCACTACTTTTGTGGTGACTGTTACCCCCTATTACCTAGGGGTAAATAGAGGATATCATTATCCATGATCCACATAGAATACAGGGATCCCAAAGATGATGATAAACATTCTCCATATACACCAGCCCCTCATAGCTCAACTCATTCACTTGATCAACATGGTTCATCCGATGAAGGTGGTCCAACAAACATGATGTACATTAGTCATTGTTTCATATAAAGTTTTACATTTAATGCATTAGAAATTCAGGTGAGGATCATGGGTTGAAGTCAGATATTGGATCATGATGCTTGGAAGTTATGTTTTTTTCCTTGTCTCACCTTGGTGGAGATCATATGTGTCCTAGTCTAGTGTTTTCACTCTTGGGGAATAGGGGTACTATTGGGAGGCCTTGATAGGGGTAATGTACCGTTCCCTTCCATAATTAACACATTCCATACATATTCCTCTAGTGTCCTATCTTTGGGAAATGGTAGTTACAGGTACACCAAACATTTTTGTACCTTCATCCTCCTATGAGAAGAAGGGGATAGAATGTATGAGGTTGATGCAGCTGGTAAAATAATGGAAAATGAAATTGGATGAAAAATTGTAAATCAAAAGCCAAATATCATCTTGAGATATACCCCATCACTATGAGGCCATCATCCCAATTCCTAATTCACTGAATGCATATCAAATCAAAAGGAATTAATTGAATCCCAGTAAAAAGTAAATGCATAAACCTAAAATGGGACTTTCAAAGAAATAAATGAATATCAAAAGGTAAGAATAGGGGTTTGGAAAGACAAAGTGTTGAGGAAATGGTAACTCAAGCACTAAGTGTTCCCTCTATAAGGTTCTCATGAAGATGAACCCACACGTGGACTTACATGTCAATGACACCATGAACATGCAGTAAACCCCATGTCACATCATTCACTTATACTTACACTTTGATGGGTTTCTCGGGAACTACTCCTCTAATTGGGTATTGAAACACCTAATAGGGCCTTATGATGGTCCTCCCATACGTAAACATGGAAAATTGCATAAAGTTTGGAGCTTATGTGAAGTGTCACATACCGACTACTCAAAATCAATTTTTTTTTCATTGATTCCTCAACAGTCAGAATCCCTGAAGTCCTACAGGGCTTAGCACAGGCTAGCTCTTTCCTTTTTCCAGCTCCATGTGATTATAGTTCACCATTATGAGCTGAATCAACACGACATCTTTTCTCACTTCACAACTCGGTGCTACCAGAATGTCGAGTCTCTCGACATTGCAAACCCCGAAGCTTGAAAC
>SNQJ01S0032754.1:72310-123770 GCA_010110895.2 Picea sitchensis
CTGGCCTGTCAAAATTGGAGAGCGCTGGCCTGTCTTGATCGCCGTTAACTCAATTTTTTTTAGTGCTCAAAATGATTTGAGCAAAGTTGACTGCAGGGATGGTAATGAGATCCATGTTTTGCTTAATTCCCGAGGCAGAATTTCACTTCTTCTGTACAGACTTTCAATACGAAAACAATACGTGCACGAACAAACATAAAAACGCAAAAATAATATGTGCACGGGCAACCCCGAGGCTATGAGCATGTAGGGGAATTATGATGACAAGTGTGGAACTTGTTTGCAAGTTATCAACGTCACATATATTAATTAATGCACGGGAACCCTAAAAATTATGGGAGTAAGCTAACTCGGGAGTAAACAGACCTACTTTTCTGTTAAAATAATGGGTTTGAATCTGGGTTTGAATCTGGTCAGATGTTTAGTTTATGTTCAGTTTAATTTGAGTAAAAAACTTGATCACTATGATTATGTTTAGTTTAATTTGAGTAAAAAACTTGATCACTATGATTCTGAATCAAAACTTTGTTTTACAGTTTTGCCTTATTTTAAACCAACCTAAAAAATCGATCAAAACTCTGAATTAACCAAAAATTTAAAAACAAACAGCCAAAAAAAACTGTAAAGAAAAAATTGCTACCAAATTAGCTCACTCCCTATCTACGAGAGCACATAGGGGAGATATCATAACAAAAAACTGTGAAGAAAAAATTGCTACCAAATTAGCTCACTCCCTATCTACGAGAGCACATAGGGGAGATATCATAACACGTTTGGAACTCATTGCAAGTTATCCACGCTCGTATATATAAATGTTAACAACCTTTTTTTTCCAGCTTTGACTACAGGGATTTTTATTTTTATTTCATAATGACACCATTTGTTCGAGGAGACGAGGAATGAGTACAATATTTTAAACAATATTATTTTATTACTTTAGATTTATTTATGTTTGCAGGTTTTGTTCAAAATGTTAGTGTAGGCCAAGATCTTTGTTTTGTGGTAAAAATTTAATATTTTGAAGTTTTACTTCCCCATAATGGGATGGGATGGATTTTAAAGTTAATTAGTAAATATGAGGTTTTAGTTTAAACACTACATTAAGGTGTTTGGTAAGGTACATATAATATTCATAGAAATTCAATATTGGTAGAAATTCAATTCATGGAATGATATGTAGATTTGTATTGATGTTTTGGGGATCAAAGTGAAGACCTACATATGAATATGGACTCTTAACTAAGATACCAAATCAAATGTTACAAATATAAAAATGATAATAATAATAAATTGTAATAATAATTAATATCATTTAATTCAATCAAGAGGCACGTACCTCTTCATCAAGAGGCACTTACCTCCTCACATCATGACTAGTCAATGCTATATAGCAACCTTCACGAGGGTAGTGCAATCATCATTCTTACCATATTCAATCAGATATTAATATTCAGAAATATTTATTTCTTAATGAAGAACAACATTCATGTTACAGTGGTATCAAAGCGATTAATTTCCCCCTGTGCATTTTTATCCCTCAATAAATTAACCCCCTTGCTCTCGTAACTCATCCCTCATAAACCCCGTCCCTCATGTCCATGTTCCTAATCGTACCCCTTCCTAATTCCCGTAGCATTTCCCCCCTATCTAAAACCCTTGCAAGTCCCGGATAAACAAAATGGATGGAATTTTTTAATCAAACCCCTTGCTAGGCGAACGAGAGAAAGTAATGACAACTTCTAATAGTCTAGAAGGAGAAGCTTATGATTGGTACCTTTGGTGGTCCAGGAAATGTGATGCACGTTCCTTCCACTGGAAGAATTTTACAACAGCCCTACTTAAAAGATTTCATGACGAAGAGGATGACGATCTGTATAACAAGTTCATACATTTCAAACAGAAGGGAAACGTAAACGATTATACTTGTGAATGGGAGGTTCTAGCAATAATGCAATGTGGATTCACAGATGAACAACTCATCAAAATGTACATATGTGGTCTAAAGATTACATTCATAGTGAAATCAAACTATGGAATCCTAAAACATTTGAGGATGCAAGACACGCAACAAGGCTAATAGAACAAAAAAACAAGTTCAATCAACCAACATTCACAATTCTAGAAAGGTTAAATAAATATCCAGATGATAGAACGAAGAAATACAATACAAACAAACCTAAAACGAGTTCAATCAACCAACATTCACAATTCCACAAAGGTTAAATAAATATCCAGACAAGAGAACGAAGAAATACAATACAAACAAACCTAAAAAATATTTACCACCTCATTTGAGGGAAGGTCGAGTTAGTCATCAAGACTCAAATAAAAAATGGGAAAGAAAATGTCGATATTGTGGAGGCAAATGGTCGCCTGGGCACAAATGCAACAATAAAAAAAATATATTTGTGTAAAGCAGAGAAAGAATCAAGCACATTTGACAGTGATTCAGATAATGAAAGTGAAGAGGAAGGTGAGGTCCCCAATACAGAAACTGATGAGGCCATGCCCAAGATATCCTTGGCTGCAATAATAGGAATAACACAACCACAAACGTTAAAACTAAAAGGGCACATAAAAAAAAATAAAAAAATGTCACCATTCTAGTCGATACATGGAGCACCCATAATTTCATAGATGTAAATGTTGCAAAGAATCTAAATCTATTTGTATATCTGGTCGCGGATATAAGAGTAATGGTGGTAGATGGGAAAAAATTGATGGCATAGGAAAATGTCACAAGATCAAGCTTCAAGTAGCAGATTACGAATTAGAATCTGGATTCTACACTCTACCCTTGGGAGGAGTAGAATTTGTCTTGGGAATTCAATGGTTACAAATGCTAGGGACCTATTATGCAAATCACCAAAAACAATTTATAAAATTCAAATGGGAAGGAAGACAATACAAATTATGCGGATTTCAGTCGCCTCCCACCCAAATTATATCCTCACAACAAATGGAGAAACTAATTCGAAAAGGAGCACCAACTTACGTGGCACACTGTCATCAGATGCAGTTATTAAAAATAGAAAAAGTCAAGTCTTAGCATCTAGAGATTCAAACATTAATCCAAAAATACGACAAGGTATTCCAAGACTTACCTATGAAGTTGCCACCTAATAGAAACATAGAACATATAATCGAGGTTAGGCCAGATTCAACACCAATTAATATTAGACCTTATCAATATCCTCACCACCATACGACGGAAATAGAAAGGCTAATTCAAGACGTATTGAAATGTGGGGTTATTA
The DNA here is from genome assembly GCA_010110895.2 of Picea sitchensis. Classification (NCBI taxonomy): domain Eukaryota; kingdom Viridiplantae; phylum Streptophyta; class Pinopsida; order Pinales; family Pinaceae; genus Picea; species Picea sitchensis. The sequence continues at coordinate 75,568 of SNQJ01S0032754.1, forward strand.
CGCCAAGCAGGAGCCCATATGCAGCCCTAGTAGTACTGGTTCGAAAAAAGGATGGATCTTTCAGACTATGTATAGACTATCGAGGGTTAAATAAAATAACTATAAAAAATAAATTTCCTATACCCTTCATAGATGAGTTACTAGACGAACTCCATGGAGCTAAATGCTTCTCAAAATTGGATTTAATATCAAGGTACTACCATATTCGAGTAAGATTAGAAGATGTACAAAAAAATGCTTTTCAAACACAAGAAGATCATTATGAATTTAAAGTCATGCCGTTCGGTCTAACTAATTCCCCAGGGACCTTCCAAGCAACTATGAATCAAATTTTTCACCCCTACTTAAGGAAGTTTGTATTGGTCTTCTTTGATGATATTCTTATTTACAATAAAACTTGGAAGGAGCATATGAAGCATTTAGAACATGTACTTTCTCTCTTAGAGAAAAATCAGTTCTATGCCAAACTATCAAAATGTTCCTTTGGTAAAGAAGAAGTAGAATACCTTGGTCATGTCATATCTCGAGAAGGAGTCAAGGTGGACCTTGAAAAAATCAAGGCAATCACAGAATGGCCCAAACCAAAGAACATATCAAAACTAAGGGGATTCCTTGGATTAACAGGTTATTATTGAAGATTTATCAAGAATTACGCTCATTTAAAAAAACTCTTGTCAAACCTATTAAAGATAAATTCCTTCAAATGGGATAACACTGCACAAGAATGTTTTGAAACATTAAAAAAGGTTATTTTGTCTACACCTATATTAGCAACACCAGATTTTGCACACCCTTTGTAATAGAATGTGATGCATCAAGAATTGGAATAGGAGCATTATTAATGCAAGATGGCCACCCAATAGCATTTGAAAGTCGAAAGCTGAACAAAAAGGAAGAGTTAAAATCTACCTATAATAAGGAAATGTTAGATATTATGCATGCATTAGCTAAATGGCAACAATATCTCTTAGGAAGAAAATTTTCGATACGTATTGATCACAATAGTCTCCAATACTTACTAAGACAAAAAAACATTGTCCACAGAACAACAAAAGTAGATGGAGAATCTTTCCACCTTTGATATGGAAATAATACACAAAAAGGGGAAAGACAACGTAGTTGTTGATGCACTATCACGAAAAGATGAGGAAGTAAACACATATGCAACAACAATAGTCATTCTAGATTGGTTGGATGAGATTCGAGTTGAGTATGCCAAAGATCATGAATCTAATTCCATAATCAACAATTTAGACCAAAACCCCAAATTTGAATGGAAAAATGACATTTTATGGTACAAGAACATAATCTACCTAATTCCATCCTCAAAATTTAAAATTAAAGTTTTAAGGGAGTCACACAGCTCCCCAACATCGGGACATGTGGGTTTTTTCAAAACCTACTATAATGCACTACAATCATTCTATTGGAAAGGAATGAATAAGGAGATTCAAATATTTGTTGTCGAATGTGAAATTTGTCAAAGGAATAAAAATGAAAATGTTATGAGTCCAGGATTAATTCATCCCCCACATATTCCTAAACAAAAATGGGAAGAAATTTCAATGGATTTCATTGAAGGGCTACCCGTGTCTGAGGGGAAGGACAAATTTTTTTTGTTGGTTGACAGATTAACCAAATATGCACATTTCATGGCACTAAGCAAAACCGACTCAACAAAACAAATTGCAGATGGTTTTTGCAAAAAACATTTATAAGTTACATGGGTTTCCGAAGGTAATTGTCACCGATAGGGATGCAAAATTTAAAGGAAATCTCTGGAAAGAATTTTGCAAAAATACATGAATATCTCTTAATATGAGCTCCGCCTATCATCCACAAACAGATGGATAAACAAAAATCGTAAAGAAATGCTTAGAAATGTACCTGTGGTGCTTTGTGACAAATAAGAAAAATAAATGGTGTCAATGGTAACACTTAGCCAAATGGTGGTATAACTCTACATATCACACATCTATTAAAATGACTCCTTTCCAAGCCTTATATGGTTATGAACCATCTAAATGGAAGGAGTTTTCACTAATAAATACTAAGGTCCAAGCAGTAAGAAATCAGCTAGAGGAAGAACAAAAAATCATACAAATATTAAAAGAGAACCTAAAAACATCTCGTAATCGAATGAAACAACTAGCAGACCAACATAGGCTAGAAAGAGAATTTGAAGAAGGTGATTGGGTGTTTGTACAACTCCAACCTTACAAACAATTATCCCTTAAGCAACAAGGGAAGAACAAATTGGCCCCAAAATTCTATGGACCCTTTCAAATTAACAAAAAAATTAGTCAAGTAGCTTATAGATTGGAGTTGCCAGAAAATTGTCGCATCCACAATGTCTTCCACGTTTCTTGTCTCAAAAAAATGCTTGGGAAGTCTCAACCAGTACAAACAGAAATCCATGAATTCGATGGCGAAGGAAAAATTATTTTAGAACCATAAGGTATTCTTGCCACGAAGGAAAAGGTGTTACGTTCTAGAACCATAAGGGAATATCTTATCAAATGGAAAAACCTTCCAGAAGAAGATTCATCATGGGATACCGAACAATTCCTTTGACAATACCCAACACTACCCTTTCTTTGAGGACAAAGCAAAATCTTAAGAGGGCGGCAATGTTACAAACATAAAAATGATAATAATAATAAATATAATAAATTGTAATACCAATTAATATCATTTAATTAAATCAAGAGGCACATACCTCTTCATCAAGAGGCACGTACCTCCTCACCTCGTGACTAGTCAATGCTATATAGAAACCGTCACGAGGGTAGTGTAATCATAATTCTTACCATATTCAATCAAATATTAATATTCAGAAATATTCATTTCTTAGTGAGAACAACTTTCATGTTACATCAAGTCATTAAGAAAGGTACCCATGTAGTTGGTAGAAATTTAGTTTATGGAGTTGTCTGTGGAGTTATAGTGGTGCATGAGCATTGAAGGGTGATCGAGCTCAAGACCTACTTGTGGATATGGGTCCTTAACCAAAATGTCAAATCAAGGCATTTGATGAGGCATCCACTTCATTGGAAATAATTCAACCTATGGAGTTGCATGTTGAGTTGTAGCGATGCATGAGTACTACAGGTTGGTGATTGAACTCAAGTCCTACTTGTGGATATAATTCCTTCACCAAAACGTCAAACTGGGGCAATCAAAAAGTTACCCAAATCATGCCCGCATCATTGGTAGAAATTCAATCTATGAAGTTGTGTGTTGAGTTGTAGCTTTGCATAAGTACCATGGAGAGATTGAACTTAAGGCCTCCCTACGAATATGTATCCTTAACCAAAACATTAGGCTAGGGAATTTGGCAAGGTGACCACATCATTGGTAGAAATTCAATCCATGGTGTTGTATGTGGATTTGTAGCGATAAAGGGATTGAAGTGAAGACCTACATGTCGATATGGGCCTTTAACCAAAATGCTAGATTGATACACATGTCATTGGGAGAATTCAACCATGGCATTATATGTGGAGTTTTAGATATGTATGAGCACAATGACATTGTTGTAGAGTTGTTTTATGGGGGATTGAAATCAACATTTATTTGTAGATCCGTTTCATTAACCAAAACACTAGATCGAGCTATATTGCAAGGTACCCATTATATTGGTAGAAATTCAACCCATGAAGCTATATGTGAATTTGTAGCAATGAATGAGCATTATAAGAGGATCAAATGAAAGACCTACACGAGGCTATGAACCATTAACAAAAATACCATATCAAAGCATTTGACAAGTTAATACCCATATCATCAGTACAAACTTAATCTGTCGTTTCTACCTTAACTAATTTTTTTAAATCTTAATACAAATCATAAAAGTTGAACCTACCTCTTACTCACCCATAAATCCCCATTCACTTGCCTTAGCCATTTCTAAAGTTTCCATGTACTTCTTCATGGCATCATAAAATGTTTTTGGTAAAGGAATAATGAAGAATTCATGAAGGCAAGGAAAGGAAATTGATGAAATATTTTTGGTAATGGAATAATGAAGAATTCATGAAGGAAAGGAAATTGATGAAATAGATACGCAAAAATTTACAAGATTCTCTAAGGGTAATTCTAAGTTACATTTAGGGGTAATTCTAAGTTACATTTAGCTAATAAGAGAACTTTTCTGAACATAATATGTTCAAAATCAAAATGTCAGTTTATATATAAGAAATAACTATGTAAAGAAGGATTGGCGATTTTATTCATGAATATTTGGAAATCATATAAAATATTTATTAATATGAAAAATATAATCATGAACTCATAATGACTCTCACGAGTTTCAACTGTCTTTTGAAAATCCTTCTTCCATATTTTAATTCAATGATAATTGTAATAAAGAAGAAGTTTGAAATAATATATGGTAATTTTATTTAAGTTAATCAAATCAATACATAACTAGCGTGATTCATCTTTCTTATCAAGATGATAGGTGCATTAAAAAAGTTATGATTGGTTCAAACATTGGGATTAATTTGCAAGCATAATGAAAAATGTAAGGAAACTTGAGGAATATTTTTTTTTTTTTTTTTTTAAAATATATGAAAACCATCATTTTAAAAGGAAATGTTGCTTTTGAATATCATTTTTTTTTAATTTTGTGATTATTTTATAAAAGTAACATATCATTTTTCTTTTAAAAAATAAATCAATAAATTAATAAAAAATGAATTCTTAAAATGAATAATTATATTACATATAATATTTTTTTTCCACTTTATACATATTTACTATTATTAAAAACTTCATCATTTTTTTTTGTTTATATGTAAAAAATAAAGTTTCAAAATTTAAAATTCAAATATAACATATTGATAATAAAAAAACAATAAACTCCATCATTTTTTTGTTTATATGTAAAAAATAAAGTTTCGAAATTTAAAATTCAAATATAACATATTGATAATAAAAAAATAATGTAAATGCCATTTCACCTACATACATATACTATCCTTTAAATTAATATATAAATAATCCATAAGTTAAAGTTTACTAATAATCTTTGTATTAATATTTAAAAATTAAGAACAAAATCTAGCTTAATGGTTTTAATGGCCTTTATATTATTAGAAAGGGGATGCCACTAGGGATATGACATCCTCCTTTCCCCATATATGACCCATTTTATGTGAGAAGAAGGTCATTAAACGGCTCTTCATTGTTGTATATTTGAGGAACAAACTGAAGAGGTTACTTTAATTGGAAAAAAGGAATTATAAAATGGCTACTAAGGAAAGGCTCTTCAGTGACTCCAAACCAACATCAAGGATAGGCTTCCCTCCAATAACAATTTCTTGAATTTGAGGTAGGATTCTCAAATTTCAATATCTTATTGGAATCAAATTTGAGGAGTTTACTCAAATTTGATCATGAACAACCTTGTCCCTTTGAAATGAAAAGGAAAAAATGAAAACCACAAACTAAATTAAACCTTAGTAATATTTAACTTATATTTTTTTTAAGTTTCATCCTCTTATAATGTTCAACTACAAGGAGATAATACGAGAAACAATACATTGATTCATTTCACATAGTGTTGAAATATTTAAATCTTGTAAATGATTGAATTATGGATTAACTAGGATATGAAATTGTACTTTCTTCATGTAAATTATAAGAGGCTAAAACCATTGATATTCTTACTCCAACACATAGGTACTTTGTGATCTAGTAATTTCCTTACTACAATCAGATTAACAACTCACAAAACAAAAATACACTACTGAAATATTCAGCTCAATATCACGCAACAGAAGCATAAACTAGGAAACCAAATCATGCACACATAAACATCAATATTTTTGGCTAGATACCCCTGGAAAAACCCCTGAGGGAAAACAATTCCAATGATTATTTTATTAAGGTCAAATCAAGGCTCCCATAACAGGGAAAATGGCCCACTCAGAGAATTATACACTGCAGACAAACTTGGAAACTCTTGTGTTGTTGTATGACCCTGTACCAGCATGTTTCCCAAGGCATCCATGACTTGTCCTTTTATGACCTGCGGACATCCTCGGATGTCTCCACTGTGACCCACAGATATTCGTGACTGTCTTCACTGTGACCCGCAGATGTGTACGAAAAGTCCATACACCAAGCTCTTTACGGTCCGACTCTTTCTCGTGGCTTCTGTCCTCTGAAACCCACCTATAGCTACTTTTGCTCTCTCTCCTCCTTGACCTATATGACCTTTAGATGTAAGTCCTTCTCCACCTATCAAAGATCTTGAATCATAGTCATTCATTATCCAACCCTCTGATCAACACTTGGATGAAATATCTTCACCCAACTTGTGAGATCTCCTCACTCTAGTGTAAGCAATAAGTCCTTCTCTGCTTCTACACTCCAACTACCAAAAGTCCTTCTTTACTATCTTTGATCTTGGCATCTCACCAAAGATTCTAAACCTTGGAATCTCACCAAAGGTCCCTTGCTCTTGGAATCTCACCAAATATTCTAAACCTTGGAATCTCACCAAAGGTCCCTTGCTCTTGGCATCTCACCAAGAATCTCCCAATCTTGGCATCTCACCAAGAGTCTCGACTATGTTGACTCCCTCAACACAAGTCTCTCACAAGTGTATCTCACACAAGTGTAATCCTTGGTCCTCTTGAATCACCATCCTTCGTGATCCAAGCACTTGAGTAGAGGTCCTTCTCTACTCCTGAGTGTGACCTTGGAGAATCCACACTAGCAAAGGTCCCCCTTTGTTATCTTTGTGAATTGTATCTTCTCCTTCACCCTAGCCTTTCTTTTCTAATCATGAATTACAATCTATTTCTAATCTCACTTGAGATTTAGATTACATGCTAAGTATTTTTAGCACTTTCCTTAAATAACTCAACTAATTAATTACATAATTAAATAAAATCAATTTACTTTAATAATTCCTTTAACTAAAGTAAATTCAAGAGTAGAAGGATTTGGACGATTTCCACACGTCTAGACACAAAACTATGCGGAAATACATGTCTGATGTTACCACTAATATCAACACTCCTTCTTAGCGAGGAAGGTGTTTCCCGAAGAGCCACCTGGAATCAGTTCTACCTTCGACTTTGGCAGAATGTCACACACATCATCCTGCATACTGACATTCCTCCAACCCTGTTGGTCAACTGCTCCTTGAATACTGGAAGTCTTGGAATCGATGACGCTACATATCAATGCCACAAAGTTTGAAAACTTCGTCAAAGGTCTACTCTTCCTCAATGTGCTCTTAGAATCTTCCTTCTCCTGAGCATCCATCAATGTCATATCATACCAACTCGGTCTCCTCACAGAATTGGAAGGGGCTAACTCCCTCTTCCCCTCTGAAGGTTTACTCCCCATACTAGAAGTCTGTGAACTCTGCTCATCCTTTGGTTTTTCACCCTTCAAAGCCTCCTTCTCCTCATCCTCTATCACTAGCATCGATCCACGATCCAAGATCCCCTTGGATCTTCTTACAGGATGGCCCTGCAACCTATATAAATTTCCGTCTTTGACACAAATACTCACTACTGTGTTAGGGATATCTCCCTCTGAACATATGAGTACTTGCCCTCTTTGAAAAGTAATTGCAAAACCCATGTCCTCCAAAATTGAAACTAAGAGAAAGTTCTTCTTCAGTTCTAGTACATAAATCACATCCTAGGCCTCTAACGAACCTTTTGAATCAATTTATAACATGATAGTTCCCTTACCCTTCATTGCATACTTGGCGTCATCACCAAGCTCCACATGGGTCCCTGAGTCCCCCGTCAGACTGTTGAATAGCTCCCGTGATTCTAGCTCTAGTTGATTTTATTAAAATAAAATCATGGGCTTCCTTCATGGGATAATGATCCACTCGAGGAATAATACAATGCAACAAATAGCCTACCTCAAGATCAGTCCTTCGATATTTCTGGTTGTTATCTCCCTTGTTTGCCCTTTACTCCTTTCCTTAGACCCTGCCCTACATTCTTGGATGAAAGGACTTCTCCACCCACTCTATGAGATCTTACTATATCATTCTATGTGTATTTTTTGTCCACTAAGAAACAACCAACACCTACAACCAAACACCTTTGTTGTTGTTGTATGACCATGTACCTGTAACTGCTCTACTACTCAGATTTGTCTGTGCTACCAGAGATGTCTACCATGCCTCCTTCTCCTTTGGACTGAATATATCTCTAGGTGAAATTCCTTCTTCACCCCTTTTTGAGATCTCCTTGAGAAAAATTCCTTCTTTTCTCTGTATGTGAGTCACTAACTCCAATAAATATGTCATACTATGATCTCTGGATGAAATTCCTTCTTCATCCATATGAGATCCCTTTGAGTCATTGTCCTTCATGGCTCAAGCACTTGAGAAAAACTCCATCTTGGCTCCAAAGTAGATGACTCAAGCACATGAGAAAAATTCCTTCTCTACTCCCATGTGCTCCCTCTCTCCTTCAAAGCCTTGGCTCTGACGTTTCCCAGAAATCAGTCCTTTGATTTATGCTTATTGGTTTATAGATTTGCTAAGATCTCCTACAAATATGACTAAACTATTGCAAAATAAAGTGGATATGTTCTTATTCGTTCAAGCACCCACCTCAGCACTCCTAATCCCATAGATATGTTGCTACAACCCTAGATCTAAAATTTATCTCTACCATGGTCATTTAGATATAATAGATCTGTCGATACCATGTGCACTTGGTTTCCTCCCAGAGCAACCTTGCTATGATATCATGTTGAATTTCTTACTCCAAAACCTAGGTACTTTGTTATCTAGTGATTTCCTTATTACAAATTTCAGATTAGCAGCTCACAAAACAAAAATACACTACTGAAATATTCAACTCAATATCATGCATTAGAAACATAAACTCGAAAACCAAATCATGCACACATAAACACAAATTCTTTTGGGTAGATACCCCTAGAAAAACCCTGGAGGGAAAAGCATTCTAATGATGCTTTTATTAAGGTCAAACCAAGGCTCTCGTAATAGGGAAAATGGACCACTAAGAGAATTATACACTGCAGAAAAACCTGGAAACTCCTGTGTTGTTGTACAACCATGTACCAACACATTTCCCAAGGCATCTGCAACTTGTCCTTCTGTGACCCGCGAACATTCGCGATTGTCTCCACTGTGACCCGCAGATATATGCGATTGTCTCCATTCTGACCTGCGGATGTGTACATAAAGTCCGTACAACAAGCTTTGTACAGTCTGACACTTTCCTATGGATTTTTTCCTATGAAACCTCCCTTTAGTTGCTTCTGCTCTCTCTCTCCTCCTTGACATGTATGACCTCTAGATGGAATTCCTTCTCCACCTATCCAAGATGTTGAATCACAATCCATCGTGATCCAACCCTATAATCAACACTTGGATGAAATCTCTTCACCCAACCTGTGACATCTCCTCACTCTAGTGTAAGCAAAATCTCTTTCTCTGCTTCTACACTCCAACTATAAAAAGTCCTTCTCTTCTTCTACACTCCAACTATAAAAAGTCCTTATTTACTATCTATGATCTTGGCATCTCACCAAACATACTCAACCTTGGAATCTCACCAAATGTCCCTTTCTCTTGGCATCTCACCAAGAGTCTCCCGATCTTGGCTTCTCACCAAGATTCATGACTGTGTTGACTCCCTCAACACAAGTCTCTCATAAGTGTATCTCACACAAGTGTAATCCTTGTTCCTCTTGAATCATCGTCCTTCATGATCCAAGAACTTGAGTAGAGGTCCTTCTCTACTCCTGAGTGTGACCTTGGAGAACCCACACTAATAAAGGTTCTCCTTTTCTATCTGTGTGAATTGTATCTTCTCCATCACCCCAACCTTTCTTTTATGATCATGAATTACAATCTATTTCTAATCTCACTTGAGATTTAGATTGCATGCTAAGATTACATGCTAATTATTTTTAACACTTTCCTTAAATAACTCAACTAATTAATTACATAATTAAATAAAATCAATTTACTTTAATAATTCCTTTAAATAAAGTAAATTCAAGAGTAGAAGGCTTTGGACGATTTCCACATGTCTAGACACATTGTTGGAGCAGGCTACTTTGAGACAAGTTTTGGGAATCACGAATGAGCAAATTGTGCGACAAGTCTGCTAAGGAGAAACAAGCACAGAGGAAAGGAAGACAATTAACACATTTTCAGGAGTCAACACATGTAGAGGACATAAATTAGTTAGAAGTAGTTAGACCTTTTGGTCCATTTTGTAATGAGTTAAGCCCTAGTATCAATGTATAAATATGTATGGGTTTTGGGTAGAAAGTAACAGTTATGGGTTTTGGGTAGAAGTGAGTCAGTCAATGAGAGTTTTGAAATAGTTGGAGTGATGATAAGCGAGATAGATCTAGTAGCGAAGAGAATGAGTTAAGTGTGCACTGTATGCGTGAATGGCTAGGGAATTTTAGCTAGAACTGATGTTTCTTATTTGATCACAATGTGCACATGTTGTAAGGACTGAATATGAATGAATAATATAAGAAGCCAACCGTTGTGAATTTAGCTCAGTTGGGATGAACCACATTAAATTCATGTGTTCTGATGTGTTTGTTGTCATGATGTGTTGGTTTACTCTGTTTGTTACGCACATACAATAGTTGCTTATGGGTTAATATGAATATGTATTTGATTATTCTACCACATGATGAATGGTTAAGTAAGATGAATATGTCATACATTATTATGATGTTATGGTTTCGCGCATAGGGTATATTGCATGTTGAATGAATGTGAAGTTAGAATGATCTCCATTTCCTTCATGACTTTGGAATCTGTGGTTCTTGCAGTCCCCATAGGTACCTCGGGTGAGACTTCACCTACTTGCAGGTGATGTTGAAAGGGTTAGTATCTTTAGGGTTTTGTTAGTGATTTAATGTTGAAATCTAGGTCTGCCCACTACACGCCAACAAATGGTTTCGTTGTTGGGACCAAGATTTGCGATTGAGTGGGATGTGGAGACCTACTAAGGAAGAGATTAGAAAATGGTTGGATGTGAAGGATATCAAGTTTGTTGTAGATCAAAATAAGAATCCACAGATCAACACAAAGAAATGGCTACATAGGTATGTTTTTACAGATTTGCATGAAATTTTCTTTGCTTATTTTTTGAATATTTTAGTGGAGTGGATCCAGATACTAGTTGAATAGATCGAAAGATTTTGCACTGTTGTGCCAAGAAATTGGACTCCTGAGTTAATTAGGAAAGTCAATACTATAAGCAATCGGGTATCATGCACAATAGATTGCTGGTTGGAAAGTGTGTTGGGAGGTTACATTACTGAATTTTCCATAGATTGTACGCAGTCATATAGTGATGCTAAGAGGGAATTCTTTAAGGTACCGCGCGAAAGATACCTGAAGTCATTATCTACTTGGATTAAGATATTATTGTGTGATAAGGGAGTTATGAAAATGCAATATGATTTCCCTAGTAGCTAAGTGTCTTCGTGCACATAGGGAGACTGGGGGATTATTAGGGGATGGTTTAAGTGTAAAGAGGGATGAAGAGAAGGAATGATGAACATATGGGTTGAGGATGCTGAGAGAAGAAGAGTGTGCAATGAACGAAGAGATTGGAGTATTACCTAGTGGTAAGAGATTTAGACCAAATAAGAAGAGGACTATGACTGAGAGAGAGGGGAAACAAAGTGAGATCGAGGAAAGAGACACTAGTGTAATACACTATATTGAAGGAATTATGTGCATAGAAGAAAAGATCCGTCAGCTTAGTCTAGTAGAAGAAGATCCCACTCAGATCAAACTCTATGTCGAACCCACAACCCCATGTGTGTCACCAAGAACTAAGTTAAGAATAGAAGCTTTGTCAATTATAGTTAGTGAAGGAAGTAAATATAGTAGTAAGAGTAGTAGAAGTAATATGTCAAATTAGAATTAGTTAGTGTTATCAAGAAATAATACCGCGTAGAACATGATGGCAAGGGTAGATCTTACTTTAAGAATGCATGGCTTCCATGGAGCAGGGATAGAGGATCCAGAACAAATTTTTTTAATTTGTGAGATGATATGGACAGTGAAGAACGTCCAATATGATGATGCGAAGATTGCGCAATTGGTAATGACATTCAAAGATCGCACATTATTATGGTACATGAAATATCATAGTACGACACTTGTAGGACAGATTAGAACATTGGTAGAGGTAAGACAAGCTCTATTGAAGGAGTTCCAGAAACCTAAGTCTAAGTCGCAGTGCATTACAGAGTTGAAGGAGATCAAGCAAATAGTGAATGAATCAGTGTGGGACTATGATCAAAGATTTAAGAAACTGAAGGATCGGTTGACATTCCAAATTCTAGATGAACAAAATAGAGAGTGGTTTATTGGAGGATTGTTTCCGCATCTATGTTTCCCTTTGACACAACAAAAGATTGTGTCGTAGTTGGAAGCCTTAGAAATTGCTATGAAATTAGAAGCATCCTCGATAGGAGAAAATGGATCAGGGATGGATGAAGTGAAATCGCAGTTAGAAACACTAACTATTCAATTTTAGGAACTTGTGAAAGGAAAAGAGAAATGTGAGGAGGTATGGTGTGTCACATGTAGAACAAAAGGTCATCATAAGAATGAATGCCCATATTTTCAACAGTATTTGAATAGAGGAGCTTCGAATACACTAGGGGTATGGTGCGAGATTTTTAAGACGATGGGTCACCACCCTACTACTTGTCTGTTGATGCAGAAGTACCAGAGTACTGCGAGAAACCTGTTTAGTAAATTTTGCAAGTTCGTCGAACATGAAGAGAAGGATTGTCGTGCATTTGATTTGATGAGAGAATGCACTGCAGATACATATAGAGTCCAGGGAGAAGAATGTGAAGGAGGAGCTACGCATTATAACAATTCAAGAGTTCATAATCAAGCAGGAAGAGGAGGGTTCAAAGGCCGCAGAAGAGGAGGATTTGACATAGGAAGAGGACTAATTATATGTTATAAATATAATTAGATTGGACATTTGGAACGAGACTTCCCAAATCCCTACACGACATGTACATATTGCAGATAACTAGACCATGCAATGGAGGATTTCCCATAAATGATCGCAAAATGGAAAGAAAAGAGGAACCCTTATGTACATATGATAACAATAGAGGCACATGCTGAAAAACCTAAGATAGCAGTTGTTACGTGCAGAGGAACCAAAATCGGTGCTAATGCGACAAATCAAGGAAATATGATCCATCATTGGGTCAGGAAAACAATAGAGCCTCAACCGTTGTTTGACCCTAAAAAGGAGAAATAAATGTATACACAATCAAGGAATGAGGTGATAGGAGCATAATGGATAGCATCAACTTTGACCGTGCCACCTTTGTATGATATGCCACCAGTTTACGACCATTTAGAAAGGAAAGTTGACAAGGTAATCACTTTGAATAGTTTTCTAAAAAGTTGTTTAGAGCTAATGAAGGATGAGTCTGCTTTGAGTAGGTTGCGTGGAATGATCGACCATTTCACCCAAGAGAAAGATACAACTATCACACATCGAGCAGTGAACCAGGTGCACCACAAAAGAGAATGAATAGGGAATTCTGACTCAATGCACAAATAGGAAACTATGACATGGACAATACTATTTTGGATCTAGGCTTTGATGTGAATGTCATCTTGATGCAAACTTGGGAAATGATGGGTAAGCCGAAGTTGATCTAGTCGCCCATTCAGTTAAGGTTATCAAACCAGCATAATATTGTCCTAATTAGAAGGTTGACATGGGTAAGTGTTAGTATTGATGGAGTGGGCAACTTGGTTGTTTTTGAGGTGATATTGATAGTATATGGAAGCACCCCTTCCCCAAAACTACTTGGACTTGATTGAGCCTTTGACAACCAAAATATCACTAACTTGAAGAAGAGATAAATGATATTTGAAGTAGAAGACTGGAAGATTACTGCATTGTTGGATCGTACTGAAGGAAGAAGATATGTAGAACCAGTGAAGGGGAAATAGTTTGACAACTTGTATAATATGATTGCGCAGATGGACGATTATGTGAATCCTACAACTGATGGTGTACTTAGTGGGAGAAATATTAGTTCCTACAAGTCAGATTTAGAGGAATCTTTAGAGAATTGGCAGTTGATATTGCATGAAGTGTCTGCAAGGAAATGTGCTTGGATTACCTACGCATTGCGATGGATTGGAACTGAGGTATGTGATCCTCCAAGGTATGTCAGACTAAGTGATGTAGCTTATTTTATAAGAGAATTTGAATTGCAAATATCATATCAACAGAGATTGTTAGCTTTAGATGTTGCATTGAAAGTGACCCTAATAAGATGGTGGGATGTGCATAAGGATGGAATAATAGATTGGCAACAATGTAGAAGACTACTACAGGTCAGGTTTAGGACAAAGAATGAAGATACTATGCAGAAGTATACAAGATTGAGTTGTCCAATGGAGCATGTTACACAATGCATTGCGACATGGAGTAAAGTACCTACACAAGAATGGACATACCTGGTTGTACAAACCTTGTACACAATCCCGAAGAATTGGTACTTCGAACTGGAAGTGCGGAGAGAAACTGTAGATTGGGAGGAATTGAATCAAAATTTTAAGGTAAATTTTAGTTTTGAAGATGATTCTCCTTTAATTGACTCAACTTTGCAGGTCATCAAGAACAATATTTTTTCAGTAGAAGAATCGATAGAACTAGTACGTGTATGTAGTGCACATAGATATTCCATGATAGTTAAAGAATATTTTCACTGTTATAATGTTGTTGAAGAAGACCAAGAGGAGGACGAAGATCCAAGAAATGTGAAAATACCTGAAACTGAAGGAGAGCATGCAGTAGAAGGACCACAACTTGAATCGGTCGTATACGCAAATACATTGAGAAAGTACAGAGTAAATATAGGTACAGAAGATAAACCCAAATTTGTGAACATAGGAGACTATTGGAATTACAAGACTGTGGAGAAGAGTCTGTCTAAGATAGTAGAGGTGGAAGAAAACCGGTTTGTTGTAGGTTTCTATCAGCAAGTACATAAAGCACATGAGAAAACATGGCATGATAGACACATTAAACAGAATAATTTTAAGACATGAGACTCAATTTTTCTTTATGACAACAAGTTTTTGCAACACCCTGGAAAGTTTCAGATGTATTGGATGGGTCCATATGTGATTAGGTTTGTGACAGATGTAGGTGTTGTTTAGTTGGAAAAACTAAATGGAGAAGTTATGGAAGGACTAGTAAACGGTTGCTAGCGGGGAAAATCCCCCTATTACTATACTAGGTTGAGGTGCAGTTAGAACACCGACTTCCCTTAAAAGACAATTATATTCCTAAGATACCCCAAAACTATCTAAAATTAAATGAAAAGAGAGAGGAAAGTAGGTGTACCTTAGGCCCTAATGTCCAGTGTTGACCTCTTTCGCCTTTGTAGCTTCCTTGATTGTTGGTATCCTCCCAAAGCTGACGCACAACAACTTAAGAAAACAACGCTACAAGATATACAATCTCTACTTATCACTGTTAATGTTCAGATATAAACATAGATGCATTAATCAATTAAGCATAAAGACACAATGTATTGGGACATGAAAAAACTCTTTTATTCAATACGAAGATCATAAAGATTACAATCTTCTTATCGACAAATGCTTCGCGAACCAAGTTCAGACTCCTCTTATTGTTGCTCTAAGTGCATCATTCCCATACTTGCCTCTCACAACCAACTAATCTCTTGGGAAAAGGGAAAGGGTTGTATAAGGAGAAAGGGCTGGAGGGGGAATGCTGAGGCCAAATCTCATAAAGGGATGCAAAACTTGGGCTATAAGGGGAATGGATTTTGGCATAGTTTCTTTGTTCTATTGCTTATTGTTGTAAATGGGACCCCAAGACCTCTTTTTATATGGGAAAATATGGTTATTCGGTTTGGGGATAGGCTACAATGGGTGAAATGGTTGGGAAACCCTTGATAGGCTGTAAACTTCGCCGAATTCCTTGCAATTATATATTTTTTGCAACTTTTGGAGGTAAACATGGGTTGTCTAGCATGCAACTCACGTATGTACGTGGGTTGACTAGTATGCAACTAACGTGTGTACGCAGGCTATAGTTCAACAAGGCGTGTACATGTTCCAAAAAATGGTTTTTTAAGAAGGATCCTTAGCAGTAATTTGGAAAATTGTGTAAGTGGAAAGGCCAATGCCATGTATGCATAGGTAGGGAATTTTTGGACTATAACAGATGCCCCCTAATGTGTGAGGTAAGAATAACAACTGATGGTCGAAATACATTACGATACCTTTACCAGTGGGAAGGAACGAAGTGGAGTGAGCCTGGGACTAGATTTCGGGAGGTGCCATTTTAAAAACAATGATAATCTCTCCGAGGTGGGCATACCCATGCTCAAGATGAACTAATCATGGATGCCAATCAAGTACACTGCAGATCCATGCCATAGAAATTCTATATAAAGTGTAGCCCACGAGCAATACACAATGGGTCTACATCTCAAAATCATTTGAAGAGATATAAGTACAATATAATATGCATCTTCAAGAAGCATCAACACTTGTGGTTGGAGATGAGGAGCTTCATAACTCGAGCAATGACTTCAATATATTCAAAAACTCAGGTAGGAGTATAATAGGAGTGTAATACTCACTACTTTGAGGTCTTCGACATGCCATCCGGGAAAGACTGGAGGAACTCGATCATCAGGCACATAACTTCATCGATTTTGAATCTGGACTTGACTGGACTCTCAGGATGGCCAACTCATGAAAGTCAAGAGACAAACTGCAGAATGGCCGACTTAGGATGGATAAAACTTCCCTTGGACAAAATCATGAAAAATGATGAGACTCAGGAAACGTAATATTGACATAAGTCTGTGATACAGGAGGCACCACAAACTCTCCATATGTTTGGAAGAGTAACCAAATGGAGGAGGACACAACTTCTATGTAGTGAGAACAACTTCCTAATTTCATACTAAATCCCAATGCTTGGTGAAGAAACAAAAGGATGTGCTTTGTCCAAGGGCGACTATCTTGCTGCTGAATAAAAGAGAATGTATATCTCGTCCCCTCTTTTTGGAATATTCGATTTTTTTGTCTTTTTCAAATTTTTAATGAGATTGAAAAAGAATAAAATAATTCTACGTTACAAAGGAGGAATGAGTGTCATGAGAAATAAAACTAGTTCCAAGTGCAAGGAACATATCGATGCCTAGGGAAAGGAGACATGTGTAGGATAAGGACACTCGAGGAAAATTCCTCCATGGGTCAAGGTGTCAGATCGCAAGGGAAAAAAGTGTTGCAATGATTACATTTAATGAATGTTTTTGAAGGTTCAGTTGACAACAACATGGAGCCGACATTAGGCCAAAGATGCAAGGATGAGACATGCGATGCGATTAAGCATGACACCACAAGACTCTTTCCATGTGAATTTTTATGAGCCCAGAGAAGGTAAGCTCGGTGGTTTTTTCACGTTTAGAGAGTCTGAAAAAACGCTAAAAGAAGACTCCAGGGAGTTCCTTTTTCGTAACTAGTCCAATTGGTTTGAAAAAGGGTTAAACTTATACTGACAAGATGTCTCTTCAAAAACATTTTAACAAGTGTGATTGAGACAAGATCACTTAACGATCTTTTCAATTTTAAGGAGTTTGAAAAGAGATTAACTATGGACACACAACCTTTTTCTAAGTTTAGTCTCCTTAGCCCGAAAAAGTATAAAATATAACTTAGGAGAACTCTCTCAGTGAGATAAGTCTCCTGAGGCGTACCTTTTTCCTTGATAATCTATTGGCCAAAAAAATGGTTAAAATTATGCCAAATATATGTTCTTTTTGGACCAATTAACGAGTGTCAAAGGAACAAGGTCACTTGACAATCTTTTCATATTTAGGGAGTCTAAAAAGAGCTTAACTATGGATTCCGAGGGGGTTCCTTTTTCGTAAGTAATCTCCAAGACCTGGAAAAGAGATAAACCAAAACCAAGGAGAATGTTCCTTTTTATAAAATTTAGTCCCTCAGGCCCGAAAAAGGGTTAAACTTACACCTGAGAATACTCTCCTAGAAAAAAGAAGTTCCCAGGGCATACCTTTATTCATAAAATTAGTCATCTGGACCGAAAAAGATGTAAACTACCACCAGACAAATGTGCCTTCAAATTTGATTTTGGTGAGCATGAAGGGCAACAATATCGCTCAAGAATATTTTCATTTTTAGAGATTCTGAAAAGGGCTTAAAGAAGACTCTAGGGGGCTTCTTTTCTCCAGTAATCTAGATGTGATCGGAAAGAATAAATAAACTCTCGTTGGATGTTTCTTTCAAAATTTAAGCAAGCTTGAAAGACAACAAACCTTGCTCTTTAGGGAGTCCCATGGGCAAGGCCAAGAATGATGACTAGAAAGAAGAAAGAGGCTTCAATACGTAATCATTGTGGGGCTAACAAGGACTCCCAAGCTTATGGATAAAACTCACAACATGGACGCCAAAATGCAACAAAGGATCTAACTAGGGAATCCATGGAGAGGTAGTTTGTACCACCTAATTATGACACTTCTAAAGTAGTTGAGAAGGTTCTGTGTTGCACTTTGGTGGGATCGATCCTATGGCAAAGCGGAAAAGTCAACAATATGCAAAATGCAGGGGGTAAAAACCTAACCTATATGCAATAGTTGAAAAAAATGACTTTTACCATGGGATGATATAGGTGTAACCCATCTCAAGAAAATCATCAAACCAAAAGGACAAGTTCATCAAAAAGACCCAAAGATAACACAAAAGAGAACTTAAGTAGCCACCAAGTCAAGAAAGGGGGAAAAGGGGACCAAATTAGGGAAAAAAGGGCCAAAAAAGTGTATAAATAGAGGTGGACAACTCATTTTTAGCATTGCAAATTAGAAAATAACCAAAAAGGTAAAAACCCATCTTCCTCAAAACACGAATTCAAGGAGCTACGGTGGATGAAAAAGCCTCACACTTGGACCAAGTAAGTACAAATCAACCTCTCCTTTATTTTAATTCATTTTTTTATGTTCAATTTTATGTTTGGAAGGCGTGCGCCCTTGTAAAAGGGTCGCGTGTACGTGGGTTGTTCACGCTCAGCTCGCGTATGTATGCAGGAAAAGTAATACTCAACCCGTGTACATACACGACCATCTTAAAGGAATCCGACATACACCTCCTTTAATGCTAAAAAAAAGATGAAACAAGTGCTAAATCTTCTCTAACTTTTGTGCAACAGGATGCATGTGCATTGGAGAGAAAGGGAACATGAGGAAATTGATGTCTTAGTCAAGGAGGACCCCATGGCCATTGTTATGCTAAAACAATGTGGCATGTAAAAATTCTTCTAGTGTCCATTCATGAGGGCACAATTGAGGCTGCTAAACGATTTGGTAGAGTATTGGCACTCTGATGTAGATGCATTCATGCTAGAGGGTCAGTCACTGTCCCCAACGACAAAGGATATATACTTCTTGACCAACCTCTCTAGGAGAGGGGAACCAATCAACTTGAGGACCTTTCCTCTAGGGTCGTACAACATTGAGGATTACATCGGGATGTACTGTGAGGCTGGTACCGAGAAAGTATGTTCTCAGGTGCCGATACACAAGATCACCATCCTCCACCTTCACATTGTACTTTTCATGATTGGGCAGATCGCGGGATCTGCAACACTCCATCAGGACTCTCGGGCATAGATGCATTGTGCAATTCGTTGTTTGGAGGAAACCATTTTTTACTGGAGTACTACCATGCTGACATGCATGAATAAACAACTCACAGACTATCGTAGGAAGACCAACAAGAACTTTGGGTTTGGCACGGTATTATGTGCTTTCTTCTTCTTCGAGAGTGCCTAGTCTTAGATCGAGGGAGATAGTATGGGGACATATTGCCTACTTTCTAGCATTGTGCAGGTGGGCAATTTTACTTCCAAGACAAGGTGGAGGAAGAACCCAAGAGTCATTTGATGACAATTTTTTTGACTGGTGGGCCCATCAGATTCCTGTCATAGAGAACTATCCATATGCAGGAATCAGTTTCCTATGAGATCTCGACATGCCCATGCCCCCTGGAGAGGAGTGTGACGAGATAGATAACACATTTTTAAACGTTTATTAATTTTTTAAATTTTTGCATATTATCCTTTTTATGTTAATGCTAGAGTACTAACTTAAAGATTTGTTATATACAAACGTGGGACCAGTTCGACCAACAGACTTTGCCAAGACCAGGCGTTGACCTTGACCAGAGGCCGGATCAACAGGAGCAGGAGGACCAGTAGCTGGACAGGCTGAGAGAGTGCTACGACGAGTAGAGAGAAACCTGAAGGATCTCACTCGTGCAGTACCCATGGATGAGATCGAGGATCTTCCCCCAACCATGCAACCACATGTAGTGGGGGTGCCCAAGACTTGGTTCTAGTTATTTCGGCATCTTGCAAACATTGTAGTTCACTATAGCAGGGCCAATAGGCCTAGACCTTAGATAGTATTGGACCATTTATGTGCCGAGGGAACTTTTTGTACTATGTATTGAGGGCTTAAGCCCAACGATGTATACTGGCTATTTTTGAGGCTTTAATGCCCACTTTGTACTCATGACACTATTTTTTGGATATATATATATATATATATATATATATTTTTTTTTTTGTCTTATGGATG
The DNA here is from genome assembly GCA_010110895.2 of Picea sitchensis. NCBI lineage: Eukaryota > Viridiplantae > Streptophyta > Pinopsida > Pinales > Pinaceae > Picea > Picea sitchensis. Next base: position 96,262 of record SNQJ01S0032754.1, read on the forward strand.
AATATTTTTTACAAATGTATTTACATGTGTATGTGTGTTTTACTTTTACATGTGAGCAACATGCCAATCTAATAATTGATTAGCCAAAGTATCAGTTAGTTGGTTAGATCTCCTAGGAACATGAATATAAGTAATATAATCAAAATATCATTCTAAGAGACATACCCTAAGGAATCGTCGGTGAAGAGTGGGATTGTAAACGCAGTATACCCCATTTAACTGGGACACAACCAATTGAGAATCTAAATAAACCCAAAGGCAAGAAATACCATGTGACAAGGCACCATGTAGTAATTATATCACTACAACGTACTTGACAACATTATTTGTTGCTTCGCCTAGACAAATACCTCCAGAAGATAACAAATGACCACTAGGTGAAAAAATCACCCAAGCTACGGCAGCAAGCCTCCGAGTGCGTCGGATAGCACCTTCTGCGAACCCAACATAAAATTCATATTCACTTGACATCTCCCACAGTGAAAACAAAACATAATGACTACACGTCCATAAAAAAAAAAAAGACAAAAATGTATAAAAAACTATACATATATACAAGAATTCACGCTCAGGCGACCAACCTAAGTGTAATACTTCTTAAGGTAGAACCCATTTCTAGGCTTCTCTAAAGGATTACCTTCGAAATCAACCAGACGATAAGAACCCTTCTCTAAGACTTCTTTCAAAATGAAAGGTTCGAACCACATGGGTTTGAACTTTCCTTCCCCCAAGGGATATTTGTCTTGGTCGTAGACCAGGACAAGATCACCTTCGGAGAAAATTCGAGGGCAGACGAACCGATCATATTGACACTTGACCCATTGTTTATGAGACTCGTTGGCTAAGGCTACATCTCGACGCTACTCATGGAGATGCTTGATATATAAAACACGTTCCTCAAGCTGTGTATTGTCGGGCAATAGTTCCACTACCAGCTTCAGAGAAGGGATTTGACATTCAATGGGAAATATTGCCTCCAGCCTGTAAACGAGTTGAAAAGGTGCAAAATTGATAGCAGTCTTTACAGAAGTTCGATAAGCCCAAAGTGCCAAATATAACATCAAATTCCAATTTGACTTGTATGAATTAATCATTCGCTGAAGAATAGTCTTGAGAGACTTATTCACAACTTCTACCTGACCATTGGCTTGTGGGTAATACGATGACGAATGTTCATGTTTAAACCCAAGATTTGATGTTAATTCAGACATCATTTTTTTTTGGAAATGATTGCCATGGGCAATGACAATTTCCTTCGGGATACCAAACCTAGATATGATCTAGTTAAAAACGAACAAGGAAAAAGTTTCCCCGTCATTGTTAAATGTCGACATAACTTCAACCCACTTAGTAAAGTAGTCTACTACTACAATGATATAGCGATGCCCCTTGGCAGAAACTGGGTGAAATGTAGTGAAATCAATCCCCCACTTGGTGAAGGGGCCGATGACAATAACTAGCTAGGTGTGTCTGCATCTTTCGAGAAAAGATCTGGCATGGGTGACACTTCTTGACCGCCTCAACATAATCTTTGATTAACGAGGGCCAAAAGTATCCAACGCGAAGAATCTTTTGGGTCGTTGCCAACCCAGACATATGACCGCCACATGCTCCTGTGTGACAATCATTCAAAACAACTTCTACTTCTTTGTGAGTAAGGCATCATCAAAGAATGCAATCCACCCCTTGACGATACAAAGTGTCATCGAGAATGAGATAGTTTCACGCTTGGTGTCATATTCTTCGATGCTCATCACGAGAAGAAGAAGCAAGCCACTTCAAATTCTGAAGATACACAAGTATATCTCCATACCAGGGGTCAAAAGATGCAATCAGAAAAAGATCTTCGTTACTTGGTGACTCTTTGTTTGGAAAATCACCACTTTTGGTTGAAAGTTTCGAGATTAACTATGCAAATACCAAGGAATTTTTAGATTTCGCCGAAACAAAATCCAAGTCAAACTCTTGAAGGATAACTATATATTTACTATTTTTTCCGTCGATGACCCATCGTGTTAACACATATTTGAAGGGGTTGACGATGACTATGACAATGGTTTTGTGAAGTAATATATGGTGACAGAACCGTTGGACAACGTGAACAATTACAAAAGAGAGTTTCTCAACATGAGATTAGTTGAGTTCCAGTCCAACTAGGCCTTGGCTAAGATAATAGATAATGTGCTCTTCGAATGCATCATCCTCTTGGACCAATACCATGCCGATTGTAGACTCTGCGACAACCAAAGAAAACAAGAAATCCTTGCCATAATAAGGAGGACTGAGCAAAGGGGTAGACGTTAGGGCGCGTTTCAACGCGTTAAAAGAGCATTGAGTTGCTTCATCCCAACAAAATGGGACCCCTTTTTTCAAAAGATTCATGAACCCTTTTGTAATCTCAGAATAATTAGTGACAACTGCCGAAGAAAAATTGCTTTCCCCTATAGACTCTGAAGTTGGGGAATTGTGCACGGGGGAGGCAATTAGACTATTGCCTCAACCTTTAGAGGATTGACTATGATCCATTTTGTTGACACGATGAAACCTAATAAACGAATCAATATCACACAAAAATTGCACTTGTTTGGATTTAAATGAATTCGATAGTAGCGACACTTCTCAAATATTAGTCGTAAATGGGCTAGATGATCGGATCTCTTATAAGAACATGATGCCATATCATCGAGGTACGCCTCGACTATGTGTTTGAGGTTGTGAAAAACAAACGACATGGCCTGTTGAAAAGTAGCTCCAACATTCTTCAGGCCAAAAGGCATTTTTCAATATGCAAATGTACCCCAAGGACAAATAAAAGTCGTTTTATGTTGGTCCTCAGGCTTGATATGAATTTGATTATACTCAGAAAAACCATCCATGAAAGAAAATACCTCACAACTCGCACATTCATCGATGATCTGGTCAATAAACGGGGTTGGAAATTTTCTTTCAGGCAATCTTTGTTCAAGTCGCAGAAGTCCATACATACACAGATCATGCTTTGCTTCTTATTGACAGGAATACGGTTTGATACCCATTCTGTCAATTGCACGGGATAAATGAACCCATCTTTGAGGAGTTTCTCTACTTCAACCTTTATCACCATTTCTTTGCGAGGATTGACCGGGAAAATATTTTGTTGGACAAGTTTGACATTAGGATAAGTCGTTATTTCATGTTCAACAATACGTGGATCAATGCCAGACATCTCCTCATAATACCAAGCAAAAAAGTCGTGAAATTCTTTAAACAATTCAGTGTAGATTTGAATCTCTTCGGAAGAGCAATTTTCTCCAACGAAGACATTTTCCACGATGCCATGGGTTTTGGAAATATCAATAGGAATTGTTTCAACAATACTTGTCATGTTTCCCTTGGCATATATTTCGTGCGTAGCTAGAGGGTTAATAGGACAAGGGCTATCTCCATTCATGGTCGTAACAAACTCTCATGCCTCTATTCTCCTAAGCTCGGGTAAGAAGTAAGATCTATGATGAATATCATCCCAAGGTATGTCTGGACCATTCATTGCCTCCAAGATCACCTTATTAAAGGGAAAGACTAAGTCCAAAGGGTCTTGAGTGGCGAGAGAGTCTTGAGCCCAAATAGGCTTGAGAACATGATCTAGCTCCTATGGGGGAGCTAGATCAGGTTTGGTCGAGGCTTGCTGGACAATGTTGTACACAACCTCAGCAATGGGTAAGGGCATGGCCATGCCAAGGTTCCCTACCCCTTCCATTGAAGTCGACGGGGAAGGTAAAGTCCATAGGTATTCAAAGTAACTCGTTTTGAAAAACGCAACTTGAAAAATTGCAGCCTTCGGTTGGTCGGGGACAACCAAAATAAACCTAACATCATTGGAAGGTGGCAAATAATCAAAAGTTCCAATCAAAGACAGAAACAATCTGACCCCTAAGTTGGCAGTGCCTATCTGCGGGTTATCAATATTTGGGACCATGGATGCCCCCAATGAAGGGTAAGGGCAAGAAAAGGATAACTGGTTAATGGTTATAATTTGACATTCATGAGGAAAACATAAGACCTAAAAAAATGGTGGCTACAACCGCGCTCATGGCATAATTCCAACTATTCCCTAACAAAAGATTGTAGTCGAGAGGTGCATCGACTACTTCTACCTAGACACACATAATTTTACCGTCCAACTGCATGGGGAAAGAGGGAATTATACCATGTGGTCTGAACGATCAACCATCAAACGTAGTAAGAAACGTGGGCGACGGAGACAACTCAGGTTGGTAGATGGCCTTCCAACATTCCAATGACATCATGCAAGTTGAGGCACCCTCATCAACCACCATACATAAAATGTTTTGTGTCAACTATTTCATGGTGTAAGCCACTACTATCTGAAATGAGACATGGTGAGGAAGACGAGGTTTATGGTCAGTAGGATAAAAAACGATCATTCTTGAGTTACTGGGCTCAATGAATCCCAAGGAAGACAACAAAGATTTTCTCTGTGAGGGGAAACTGTAGAGAACCTCTAGAGAAAACATTGCATAAGGAGTTTGTGCCAGATCCTCCACGATGGAGTAATTCTGAGCAACCCTCACATTTGGGTTGTGAGAAACCTTTTTGAATGCACCTTTAGGGATGCGAGTCATCATTTCTCCCACCGTATTCTTAATTTGAAGAGGAGTCAATGGGTTGGAGGCCTCTTTTCCCATCTCAACAGATTGTGGTGTTCCATAGTTATGAGCCATGGTTGATAAATTCACTTCAGCTTTCATCACATAGATTTTTTCGTCCCCATTATTATTATTGGGCATAGGGGTTCCCTGAATCCCCCTAACCTCGCTCGTGGATGAGGAAGCTTGAGCCATATTTTTCCCTTGTGGAAAAGAGTCTGTCAACACAGTAGGTTGTTGCTGTGCCAGTGGCTTCTGGGCTTCCTCAAGCCGAGGGAATTGATGAGTAAGATGGTCGTCCATGCAAAGCTTACACAAAAAATTCATCTTTCTCTTTTCATTTTTTTCCCTCACCAACATTGTTTGCAGCCTTTTTATCCCCCTTACCCTTCTTGTTTTTTTGTTTCCTCTTTCCCTCGGTGTGCTGGTTACCCTTGGGATTAGTCGATTACATACTATGTACATCCGATGTTTGGGTTACGGGGGTAGTCGAACTAGGAGTTTGTTTGGCCACAGTCTGTTGAATTGATAACTATTGTAATTGATTAGAGAACAGATTTGTTGGCTTGCTTTGTGTTGAGCCTACTATGCCATCGACTTGAGGCCCATAATTTTGTTTGGATTTGTCGAGAGTTGACCATGGTGCATCGGGTAAGATCTCATATAACATACCGGACTCAGAGTAAATCAGTTCCAGCTGTTGGGCTCTCATAATAGCCTCTTCTTCAGAAAATATCCCAGACATTGCTACGTCTTTGGACACACAAGGAACCAAATACTTTAAGAACCTTTCAAGAAAAAATGCAGTAGGGACCTTGACTTTAATAAAAAAAAATTGTCGCCGCCATTCTTGGATGTGATCTGAGATATGGTCAACTTTCATCTGCTCGAAGTTGGCCAACAAATCGGTGTCAGCATCGTATCTCACTGGCAGCTGGAAATGGTTCAAGAAAACCACAACCATGTCATTAAAGTAAGCATACTTAGAGTTATCTAGATTGATATACCATTTCATTGTACCCCCTATAAGAGTGTGTTGAAACAAGAGAAACTGAACAAAGTTATCCTTCAACGAGTTGTATGAGCACCAAAAGTGAAAATTCGTTACGTGATCACCTATATATTTTCCAAGATTTCCCTCAAACTTAGGGATGTCAGAAGGAAACTTAGTCATCATGGGGGGCCAACACGGATCATGACAAATCGGGTCATTTAACAATATTGACAAGTCTGGAAAATGCAAATTTGCTAGAAAAGATAGTCTTAGTTGCGGCGTATTTACATGAAAAGAGGGACTTGGATTTTGGCTGGCACGAGGTTTCCAGGAAAAGTTTGACTGCTGGCCAAGGTTTTGGTAGATACCATGGTGGCCCTGTCTAGAGAAAGGGACTTGCGTCTGATGTTGTATCGTCGACTGATTGCCAAATTTAGATGACATGGCTTGTGCAGGGATTTCTCCTCGTACAATTTTCCATGGACCTTGGTTGGGTATTTCCCCAATCGACTCGCTTGGCATAGGTATTGAACCTTGCCCGGGGTTCCACATAGTGTGGGAGGGGTTGTCCCTTATCGACATCCCTTGCGAGGGAAACAATCCCTGCCAAGGATTCCCAAGACCTTGCGAGGAGTAAACTCCTGTCATCACTCCCTGTGAAGGAATGAAACCTTGCACAGGGTTTTGTTGACCAAAGACGATGTTGCCCCCAGTCAAGAAAGAAGATAAAGTAAAAGCATTATTTCCAAATGAGACGAACAAATAAAACAACATTGATCCCACCAGAGTCGTGTAGGATGAAGGTCCATGGCTCCCTCGACTGAACAAACTATAGCTAGTATTAGGCCCAATTGGCTATTGAAACGTGCCATCGAGGGAAGGGGACAGAGGAGGGATGTGACCCCCACTGTAAGGGATGGGGTTGAATGGGGTGGTGGTACTCATGGATGATCCTTGTAAGGGAGCATTAGATCTCCCTACCCCTATACCAATGGTATGTAGAGTAGAATATGTGAGAATCGAGTTAGAGTCAAAACCAGGCATCCCATATGAAAAGGGAGCGCCCGATGCATTATGAATAGAGGGAACAATGGGTAAATTCATTGAAGGAATCGAACCACTGCCCAAAGTAGTGGGCGTCAGGACAATCGTGGTCCCAACAGGGAGAGGTGGGGGAAGTGGTACAACACCCCCTCCTGTGGCAACTGAAATGGGAGTATGAGGACTCCCAGACGAAGTAGCACTATTTTATTCCATCGTCGCTCGCCGAACTAACTTTCATTCAGGTGAAGTCACCTCAGGAGGGAATACCTGAATTAGAAGAGATGTCAATAAGTTAGTGATCGAAGGATTTGTTGGCCTTAAACCTTCGGTTTCTAGGTCAGAAACAATGGATTCCTCCAGTGCAGGAAAGTCTTCTCTCGAAGCTGGCTCGAGTATAGTTTCCTGTGGCCCTGAGGTGAATTCTCCTGGATGAAAGTTTGTTTGTCGAGTGGTATAAATATTTGTGATTGCAAACTTCTCAAAATAGTATTTCAAGATCCTATAACCAAAAGTTTCCTAAAAGATATTTTCTTTTTAGAATGCAAAAATTACTAAACTTTCAGGAAAATAGTTAAGATGAAACTTTGAAACGAAAAACTCTTTTCTTTTTGTAAAAAGACAACCTACGCTACTATTACCAAACTAAATACATGAATGCAATCTTTTTTTTTATTTTTTGAAATGCTTAAACAAGAAAAACAAAAGTAAAAGATTATTTTCATTTTTCAAAGCATATACTAGATAAAGAGAAGATAAAATCCAAGACTCATACAAACCCTAGACCATTGTATAAACGCAGGGACTCACAAGATTCCAGAGGAGGATCTAATGCTTATAGGCCAACTCTAAACCTCTAAAGCAAACAAAGAAAACAAAAAAACAAGTTAAAACCGAATCTTTAACCCAACCAAATACCACTAACATAGACCGTGTAAAGTTTAAGAAAGCTTGAGAAGAACTAGGCTTCTGTTAGGAAAGAGGAGATATCTTTTTTTTTTTAACTTTCCAACACAAAGAGAAATGGGTTGTGCACTGTGCGGGCTACATATGTACGCAGGTTGTATACTGTGCAGACTGCGTATGTACGCGGGCTGATCTAAAGCAGGGCACATACACCTCTGAAATATTTCAAAAATAAAATAGGCTTGGAAAACTAACTAGGAAGGGAAGGATGGTAGGCACCTGGAAGGTGACAAAAGACCCTAAACTGACTCAGTAAACCTGAAAAACTCAAAAAGAAATTGAAAAAACCAATTTAAACCAAAACCTCCCACTAATACCCTAGAGAGACTCCCCAATGGAGTCGCCAATTCTGCTAGCGGGGAAAAACCCCTTATTACTGTACTGAGTCGAGGTATAGGTAGAGCACTGACTTCCCTTAAAATACAGTTCTATTCCTAAGATACCCCAAAACTATCTAAAATTAAATGAAAAGAGTGAGGAAAGTAGGTGTACCTTAGGTCCTAATGTCTGGTGTAGACCTCTTTCGCCTTTGTAGCTTCCTTGATTGTTGGTCTCCTCCCAAATTTGACCTGCAAAAACTTAGGAAAACAACACTATAATATATATGATCTCTACTTATCATTGTTAATGTTCATATATAAACATAGATTCATTAATAAATTAAGCATAAAGACACAATGTATTGGGACATGAAAGAAATCTTTTATTCAATATGAAGATCAAAAAAATTAAAACCTTCTTATGGGAAAATACTCTGCGAACCAGGTCTGGGCTCCTCTTATTACTGTTCCAAGTGCATCATTCCCATACTTGCCTCTCACAACCAACTGATCTCTTCAGAAAAGGGAAAGGGTTGTATAAGGAGAAAGGGATGGAGGGGGAATGCTGAGGCCAAATCTCAGAAAGCGATGTAAAACTTGGGCTAGAAGGGGAAGGGATTTTAGTAGAGTTTCTTTGTTATCTTGCTTGTTGTTGTAAATGGAACCCCAAGACCTCTTTTTATATGAGAAAAATATGGTTGTTTGGTTTGGGGATGTGCTACAATGGGTGAAATGGTTGGGAAAACCTCGATAGTCCGTAACCTCCATCGAATTCCTTGCAATTATATATATTTTTGCAACTTTTAGAGGTAAACGCGGGTTGTATAGCATGTAGCTCGCGTATGTACGTGAGATGACTAGTATGAAACTAGCGTGTGTATGCAGGATGTAGTTCAATAGGGTGCGTACATGTTCCAAAATGGTTTTTTAAGAAGGATCCTCAACAGTAATTTGGGAAGTTGTGTAAGTGGAAAGGCCAATGCCATGTATGCATTGGTAGGGAATTTTTGGACTATAATAGATGCCCCCTAATGTGAGGTTAGAATATCCACAAAGAAGTAGTGCAGTAAGCAAGCAATAGCAGAGGAAAAAGTCCAAAGGGAGGAAGAAGCAAATCCAAGGTTGGAAAACTTCTCGAGAACAAGAAGGCACTGAGGTTTTAAATGACGCAGAAAGAGACACAAGAACCAAAAAAGGATCAAGAAGAAGAAAAAATACACAAAGTACAAAGGAAAAGAACTTGTTGCACAGTAAGAAACTCGGTATTGCAACATTTATGATACTTGAGAAACAAGAAAACCATCTACCCATATTGAAGGAGAAAGTTAAGCATGAGTTCCATGCCTATTCAACTTAGTTACTTCCCAAGAAGAACGTCTTCAATAAGAATTAATGTAGAAGAGATATCATCGCAAGAATCACAAGCCAGGGAAAAGATCACAACTCTAAGGGAAGCATTTCAGAAGTTCATGGAGACATGGAAGAAATCCTGAAGTGGCTCGGGACGAGCCACATGTGAGTGTTGGGGGCATGTTGGAGAAGGCTATTTTGGGACAAGTTTTGGGAATCTGAATCATGCAAGATAAAACCACACGACAAGTCAGCTAAGGAGAAGCGCGCACAGAGGAAAGGAAGACAATTAGTGCATTTTTAGGAGTCCATTAGTTAGAAGACAAAAATTAGTTAGAATTAGTTAGAACTTTTGGTCCATTTTGTAACGGGCTAAGCCCTAGTATCAATGTATAAATACGCATGAGTTTTGGGTAGAAAGTAGTGGTTATGGGTTTTGGGTAGAAGTGAGTCTTTCAATGAGAATGTTGAAGTGGTTGGAGGGATGATAAGAGAGAGAGATCTGGTAGTGAAGAGAATGAGTTAAGTGTGCATTGTATGTGCGAACAACTAGGGAATTTTGGGTAGAAATGATGTCTCTTATTTGAGCGCAGTGCACACCTATTATAAGGACCAAATATGAGGCACTTGCTTGAATGGTGGTAGCTATCTCTAAGAAGAGATGTAGCTGCTACACACATTCATCTAAGAAGAATGATTACAATGAGGCTCCAAAAGCATTTTTGATATTACTCATGAATGCCAAAACCCTAGACATCCAAAAGCCTAACCCTAGGGTGTGAAACACCAAAAGTCATGTGGGCCCCTATGGGTAAGTTGGTACCTCAACTTCCCGAGGTCGTAACTTTTGCATATGAACTCCGTTTTAAGCGCGTGATAGCCTTGTTGGCACAGGGGAAAACCCAAGGTTCAGGCTCCAAGAGCGCACCAACAAGCCCTGACTACTGGCCCTTTCGGCAACACCTGCGAAGCAGATGCAGTCTAACCCGAACTAGCTATGGGGGGTTGCAGGACAGGGATGTCTACAACCAAAGTGCATACCAAGTGGATCTATTACAAGAACAACACAACATATATATATCTAATCCTAGCTCTGATCTACTCCACACAACTATCTGTCAAATCTAACATAGTAAAACAATAACAACATATCAAATGACAGAGAACACAACATCAATCACACATAACACAAGATATACGTGGTTCACCCTCTCTCTAGGGCTATGTCCATAGAAATGTGCTTTATGATATCTTAATATGAAAGCACACAGTTCTTATCTACGCTCTTAGCTAGCATATCTTCTCTTCTTCTCTCTCTTTCTCTCCCCTCCCTACGCACCCAGCTGCAGGGTTGATCTTCTCACCCAGCTGAAGATCTTACAATACTAGAAGGCTCTTGCACTCAACACTTCTCTCTCACATGGTAGTACTCACTCAATCATATAATAACAATAAACTCTCAACCAACCTAGCACCAACCCATCCCAGGTCCTTTAGACCTTTATTTATACATTACAATAGCTCTCATACACCCTTAGGTTAAGACCTAAGTGTTAAAACCCTAGATACCAAAACCCTAGGTGTCTAAAACCCTAGGTCAACTTGACCCACGTTTTTAGGGCTTTGTCAGCATGTCTTTCCTTCCTTCACGCGTGGTGATTCAAAGCATCTGTTGTCATCTTCTTTCGCATGTTGAGTTGTCCACGATTCCTCTTCCCTGTTGATCTGTCATCCTCAATATCCTCGTCCAATGACTTGCTTTCTCTTACTTCGCTTCGTCTTTTTTTCTCTTTTGCTCACTTTAACCCAGTATCAGTCACTATGTCTTCTGCGCATTTTTCATTTTGCCTTTTCTCCCTTAATCTTTGCTTTCTTCCATAACCAAGGGCCAATAGGCCCCCAATACTCACCTGTGACTCATCCCAAGGCACTTCGGATCTGAACTTTATGTTCCATCTCCACTTCATATTGCGTAGGGAAACCTGTGCTTTCTGCTCTGTTACTCCCTTCCTTCCTTGTGCAGACTATATTTTTTGTGTCTGGTACCCAATTTCAACTACACCTAGTACCTAGACCATTTTCCTTTTCCTTTTAATGAGAGCGGCGAGGAAACTGGTTGTCATAATACAATTTCAACCTGCTTTCGTTCACCAAACCTTCCTTACATTCTCCCATCAAAGTCTTCAACTGCATAGCTCCTTCTTCTGTAACACAGGAAATCTCATATGGCCCAAGCCAATGCGTCCTGAACTTCCCTGGATGCTTCATGAACTTACTGTCATATACCAATACCAGATCTCCTTGATTGAAATCTTTCTTCTTAATGTCCCTGTCATGGTAGGCCTTTTCTCTTTCTTTCTGAACCTGCTGGTGAAATCCTGCAATAAATCTGTCTTCTTCTAGTTCTACCAACTGCGCAAGCCTCTCTTGCACAACACCAGTGTCATCCATATCTGTAAAGGCTGCAATTCTCAGACTAGGAACCAAATATTCCATAGGTACAACTGCTTCTAGACCATAGACCAATTTGAAGGGGGTCTGCATGGTCAGTTTCTTGCAAGTGGTTCTATAGGCCCATAATACTGCTGGTACTCTCAAATCCCAATCATCCCTATTCATGCTGCATATCTTCGTCAGAGTTGTCTCCAAGATCTTATTGAATGCTTCGACTATCCCATTTTCGTGTGGATGATAGGGCGTTCTCTTCTAATGGTGAACTTCAAATTCCTAATTCAAGGCTTCAATAGTGTTGTTAATAAAATGTGTGACTTGATCGCTCATAAGGATCTTTGGGCATCCAAACCTGGTTATGATATCATCAAATATTGAGCGCACAATTGTAGTTGCACTACAGTCCTTAACTTCTCTTGCTTCTACCCATCTGGTCAAATGCTCTATTGCAGTGATTATGTATCTAGCTCTCGTGCACTTTCGTGGTGGGTTGATATGTCCCACGAAGTCAATGGTCCATTTCTCAAATGCCTGTAAGGTCAGCTGTGACGCTAAAGGCATCTCATCTCTTCTAGATGGCTTCCCAACTCTTTGGCATACATCACAGGCTCTGTAATATTCCTTAGCATCTCTGTGTAGGGTAGGCCACCAGAGGCCAGCTCTAAGAACCTTTTACGTTGTTGCTTTCCCTGTATAGTGTCCTCCTGCGATGCCTTCATGAGCTTCAGTGAGGATCAATGGTGTCTCTACTTCCATAACACATCTTCTCAATATCTCATCATGTCCCATCTTGTATAGTTGTCCATCTATAAGTGAAAAGTTTGCAGCGCGCACTACTAGCTATTTCTTCTGGGTGATTATATATTCACTAGGTGCCATTCCTGTTGACATGAACTACACTATCTTCATGAAGTAATCATCAACCTTCCTGATGGCCAACAATTGTGCATCTAGCAGTGTATCCTCCAAACTAGTAGGCTCCTCTCCATGTTCCAACCTCGACAAGTGGTCAGGACCTTTGTTCATCTTTACTGGCTTAACCACGATCTCGAAATCATATTCCTGAAATAGCAGAAGCCATCTGCATATTCTCCCCCCCAACACTAGCTTGTTGACTAGGTATTTAAGCGCGGAATGATCAATGAACATCTTAAAATGTCCTCCCAACAAGTAGTGGCGACATTTATGTAGGGCATATACCATGGCTAATCCTTCTCGCTCAGTGGTGGTGTAATTAATCTCAGTTGTTGATAGCTTCCTACTAGGAAAGGCTAATGGGTGGTCGATGTATCCTATTTTTAGTTGTGCTAACAACAACGCCTAATGTAATAGAAGATGCATCGACATGCACGTGAAATTCCTTACTCCAGTTTGGGAAAACGAGAATGGGCGCAGTAACCATTTTCTGTTTCAGTGTGTCGAAGCTCTGCTAGCATTCTTCTATCCAATGAAACTGATAGTATTTCTTCAAAAGCTTCTCCATGGGTGCTGTAATCTGTGCGTATCCCTTAATGAACTTCCTGTAGTATCCAATATGTCCTAGTACAGTGTGCAACTGTTTGATTGAAGTAGGAGGGGGTAGATCGACTATAATGGAAATCTTGGATGGATCTACAAGTAATCCTTGCTTACAGACTATATGGCCCAGCAGCACGCTGAAGGGTGAAAATAAGATGCACTTTTTCAGGTTCAAGGCAATATGACATTGTCTACACTTATCCAACATTAGTCTTAAACATTCAATATGATTTTGCAAAATGCTGAAAACAGTCCAATCATCGAAGTATGCTTCCATAATTTTATGTAAAAACTCCTTAAACGCTTCGACCACCACCCTGGAAAAGATGGTTGGTGCATTCTTCAATCCAAATGGCATCACTGTATACTGGTAGGATCCCCATTCTGTTGCAAATGTGGTCTTATGGTGATCTTCCTTGGCAATCCGGATCTGATGGTATCTTGAAAATCCATCTGTAAAAGAATATACCTCTTGTCCTCCTACATTATCTAACACTTCGTCAGTGAATGGTGTAGGGAATGGGTGATGCAAACAGGCATCATTCAGTTTCCTAAGATCTACATAGATCTTGATTTCTCCTATCTTCTTATCTTGTACCACCATAGGGCTAATCCATTCTGATTCTTCAACAAGTTCTATGATTCTTGCTTCCAACATTCGGTCAAGCTTGAGCTTCACTTTCTCCTTATATTTAGGGTTCAATACGTAGGGCCTCTGTTTGACTGGCCTTGCATCTGGTTTCAAAGGGATCCTAGTCTCTCCCATGGGCCCTTAAATGCCCTTCATATCAATGAACTTGATTTGAAACAAGTCTTGATATTCATGTAGTAATTCCGTGATCTTGTCAATAGTGGTAGCATCCCAATAATCTCCAACATTTGCAAGCTTTGATGTCTGTTATGTTCCAATGTTGACTTTTTTTATCTTGATCAGTTATCCAACAAAAGGTAGTTCCACTCCTGTTCCTTCTACATCTCTTTGGCCTTCTGTTTTGATGATGTTCACATTCCTAGGATCATCATCTTCAACAACATTGATATTGTAACAACCTTGCAAATTCTGAAGAGGCATAGTCCATTCATCCTCTTCTTTCTCCAAAGGGAGGCTAGGTGCCTCCTCGAACACTTTCTGTCTTACAACCTGTAATGCCTGATCTACTGTAGGATATTGGCTTTCAAACAAAAAGGTAGTTACAAAGTTCTAGGTCATACCTTCCCAATCTGCAGTGATGAGGCACAGTTCTTCTTGAAGATACCAGTTGATGGGAGTTGTGTCCAATGTGTCAATGAATTTTTTCACCCACTTCTCTTGAGGAATGCTGCTCCAGGCTTCCTTGCAACTTCGCACATGGTCCTTCGAAAAACTTTGATCTATGTACCTGACTTCGCAGCCTGCTACTTGCTATGAAAACTGCGTTGTCATCAAAGTGTGACATTGTACCCAGTCTGTAATATTGTTTTTGTGTGTCCCCCACCATCTTGCTGGAGTTTATTTCAGGGCCTCATCCATTGCCAACAATCTTTGTGGTAGTGGTACAATTTCTTCAAAGTCCAACACGAATGCTTCTAAATGATTTAGACCATCAAAGGTGGGCAAGTTACTTACTGTTGTGCCGATCCAATGGACTTCCCTGGTTAATCTAGCACATCTCCTTGTAGATGCTTTGTACATTTTGTTCTACCAGTTCTCCAGTGCTTCTGAATCTGATGAGCATGCACTATCACTTCTCCAGCTCAAATTCCCACATGCTGTAGGATTAATGTAGTCATGTTGTCTGGCTGTCAGTTTTTATATGTTTTCTAGTTCATATGCGCGGTCTTCTTCTCTGATGGGTTATGTGTATATCTGACCTTCATCGGGATCCAAAGGTGCAATGACCCTAAGGCCATCTCTTTCAAATGTCATTCTTTTTTTCTTTAAATCAACCACAGTGGAATTATTAAAACGCAATAAATTCCTAACAGCGCAGGGTAAGGACAACTATCGTCAACTATCTCAATCACCTCAAAGTATGAAAACATCCTTACTCCATCGATGTCCACAGGGACACACTCCAGTATTCCAAAGGGGTTTACAGCTTGTTGATTAGACATCCTAATCCTGATAGGGGAATAGATCAACTTAGTTTTTCCCATTAGTGCCCAGGTCTGCTTCGTCATGACATTGAACTCCGACCCTAAGTCAAGGACCACATAGTATATATCATACTCTCCAATCTGAGAATTAAGGTGTAGTTCTTTATTTGTCCTTCTCTTCTTGGATAGTTTATGTACTGCTTTATTCAACAAAGGATCTACCCTTCCTATCTCATATTGTCTGACCAAATTTTATAGTTCTTGTATGGCTTCTTCATCAAAAGTTCAACTAGAAGTAAGAGAATATGGAATGCCTCTAGCATTTGATTAGTCTACTTCGCCCAGACAGGGATGTCTACAACCAAAGAGAATACAAAGTGGATCTATTACAAGAACAACACAACATCTATATATCAAATCCTAGCTCTGATATACTCCGCACAACTATCTGTCAAATCTAACACAGTAAAACAATAGAAACATATGAAATGACAGAGAATACAACATCAATCACACACAATACAAGATATACGTGGTTCACCCTCTCTCTAGGGCTACGTCCACATAACTGTGCTTTATAATATCTTAATATGAAAACATACATTTATTATCTGTGCTCTTAGCTAGCAGATATTCTCTTCTTCTCTCTCTTTCTCTCCCCTCCCTACGCACCCAGCTGCAGGGTTTATCATCGCACCCAGCTGAAGATCTTACAATACCAGAAGGCTATCGTACTCATCACTTCTCTCTCACACAGTAGTACTCAATCAATCATACAATAACATTGAAATCTCAACCAACCTAGCACCAACCCATCCCAAGTCCTTTAGAACTTTATTTATACATTACAATAGCTCTCGGACACCCTTAGGTTAAGACCTAAGTGTCAAAATCCTAGATACCAAAACCCTAGGTGTCTAAAACCCTAGGTCAACTTGACCCATGTTTTCAGGGCTTCACCAGCCTATCTTTCCTTCCTTCATGCGCGGTGCTTCAAAGCATCTGTTGACATCTTCGTTTGCTTGCTAGTTGTCCACTATTCTCTTCCTTGTTGATCTGTCATCCTCGATCTCCTCGTCCAATGACTTGCTTTCTCTTACTTCACTCTATCTTTTCTTCTCTTTTGCTCACTTCGACCCAGTATCAATCATTGTGTCTTCCACATAGTTCACATTTTTTCTTTTCTCCCTTAATCTTCGCTTGCTTCCATAACCAAGGGCCAACAAGCTCGTTGGAAATGTCTTTTAGAGAACTATGCATTACACCATCAAAATCTGACTCAATTTACAATTTGATTGTGGCGAGCCAAAAAAAACTGTTTAGGGATCCAAAACGACCCTAGAAGTACAACAAGATGTGCTGACATGAAAACATACAAAACAAGCTAGTTGGATTAGGTGAGAGGCCAACAGTATCCACCTGGAAGATGTGTAGGACTTCAAACATCCCCAGAAGTGTAGAACCCATAATTACAAAGAAGTACATAAGGCCGTGCTGAACTAAAAATAAAAAAGAGGAGCCAGTTGGAATAGGTGGGTGGCCACCAATATCCATCTGGATCAATCCTCCCCCCTTAAGAAGAAATGGTATCAATTTCATTGAGTTCCCCCATCAGGTGAGGAAACTTCTGTTGGATTTGGCCCTGGGTGAGCCACTTGCCTTGGTGTAGGAGATGCCCTACCTTGACAACCCGATAAAGTTGGATCCTATATTGGTGAGTGCCATTGACCTGTGTGTCCACTATCTGATCAGTGGATGCTTGTTTCATGCAGTTAGGGTTGAGATCTGTTTGTGTCAGTTGTTCTGTGATCTTTGAGATGTCCATTAATGGTGGAAAATATGGTTGAAGGATGTCCACATTGAACACTAGGTGTAGGCCAAGGAAGGGTGGAGTGTTGAGCTTAAAAGAATTTCTACCCACATACTTGGTGATAGTGTAAGGCCGATAACGAATTGGGTAGAGCTTCCGATGGGGCCCTATGAGACACTCCTTCTGCAAATGTAACCAAAATTTGTCTCCAACCTAAAATTGGTGTGGTACCTTGTGTTGATCATGGCGCTTCTTGTAATTAGCATTGGATTTCTGTAAAATCTCCTGGACCTATTGGTAGATGTGTTGAATCCGCTCAATGAATCTGGTGGCGTTGTCAGTCTCAGACTGAAAATGGGAAGAGTCTATCTTTGTGGTGGAAAGAGGTAGTGCAACATCAATGGGACCCACGGTTCAGAATTCTAGCCTCACCTGAAATGGGCTATGGCTAGTGGAGCTATGGAGAGCCCTGTTGTAACTGTGTTGAAAATATGGGAGATTCTCATCCCATGTACATGGATGCTTAGAGTTGTACATGTGCAGGATGTGCATGATAATCCGATTGACAAAATTTGTTTGCACGTTTGTTTGGGGGTGGAAAGCAGTGGATTTAGTGAGCTTGGTGTCCAACAATGATCAGAGACTTGACCAAAATATGCTGAGGAACTTGCTATCCCGGTCGGAGATGATGGTCTGTGGTATACCAAAATGGACCCACACTCATTCTAAGAAGAGCTTGGCAATATCTTCCACCATGATATTCTTCTTGCATGCCATGAGGATGGCCATATTCAAAAATCAATCAACGACCACAAATACATAGTCATTGCCTTGCTTGGTGGACGGAAGTCCAAACATGTAATCCATTGAGATGGATTACCAAGGCTTCTCGGGAGTAGGAATATGGGTGTATAAGCCTTGCTTCTTGATGGTTGGCTAGGAAATGGCACAGGTAGTGCAAGATCTGATATACTTGATGACATCCTATCGAATTTTGGCCAACAAAAATGTTTCTGAAGAATGGCCATAGTTTTCTCCATGCCAAAATGTCCTTCCATTCGACTATATTGGGCTTCCAAAATCATCTTTGCATGCTTTCTTGTAGGAACACAGAGATGGCCCATATGGCATAATATTCCATCCTGAATGTGAAAATCGGTGACAATTGCGCCTATACCCTAGAGCTGATAGGTGGTGGTGAAGTCTAGATCTTTATGATAAAGTTGGGGCCACTCAGATGCCTCATGTCCACAGGAATGGAGCACAATGGTGAGTGAAGCCACGGGAGGGCGACTGAGGTAGTCAACAAAACAATTTGATATCCATGTCTTATAATTGATGTTGAGGTGGAACTGCTACAGGTAGGTGGACCACTTCTAATGGTGTTCGTTTTGTAATTTCCCCTGTGTTTGTATGAACTGTAGATGCTTGTGATCAATGTGGATGATCGTTTACTTTCCCAGAATGTAATGTTTCCATTGACGACAAGCTTGTACAATGGAATGCATTTCCTTGTCATAGGTGGGTTATTAATGGACAATATCTGAGAGTGTCTCACTATGGTATGCCACCAGATGATCATGCTGAGTGAGAACTATGCCTACAACATAGTCAGATGCATTAGTCTCAATCTCGAACAATTGTTGCAGATTGGGTAAGGAGAGTACTGTAGCTAAGCACAAGGAATGATTCAGATCATCAAATGCTAGTTGTTGTTCCTTCCTCCACACAAAGTTTTCCCTTCCACCACCCTTGGTTACCTATCTGAGGGCCCATGCATTATGGGAGAAACCCAACACGAATCGTTGGTAGAAGTTGGCCAGTCCCAAGAAGCTATGAATATCGGTTAGTGTGGTCGGGGATGGCCAGTCACAAATGACTTGGATATTAGCTGTATCAACATGTACCCCATGCTCATCAACAATGTATCCCAAGTATTGGACCCTAAAATATCATTTTTCCAAGTTGGCATATAGTTTGTGTTGCCCCAGAGTGCTCAAAACCTGTTGAATATGCCGTATGTGATCCTCCCAAGTTTTGTTGAAGATGAGGATGTCATCCAAATATACCACCACAAAAGATTTGGTGAAGGGTCTCAATACATCATCCATCAACCTCATGAAAGTGGCTAGTGCATTTGTTAAGCCAAAGGGCATGACCAACCATTCGAAGAGACCTTATTTAGATTTGAAGGTTGTCTTCCATACATCAGTTGGTTCAATGGGAATCTCGTGGTAGCTAGACTTTAGGTCGATATTGCTGAAGAAATTTTCCCCTTTGATTTGGTCAAGAAGGTCATCAATCCTGGGAATTGGGTACCGGTTCCTAACTGTGATTTTGTTTAAGGCTCTGTAATCAATGCATAGTCGCCAAGTCCCGTCCTTCTTCTGTACCCGTAAAATTGGGCTTTCGCAAGGGGAGGAGTTGGGTATAATGTGCCCCTTTTGAAGAAGCTCTTGGATCTGATGCCTGATTTCGTCATTTTCCATCAGTGAGCGATGATAGACTGGTCCATTGGGTAGAGTTGCACTGGGGGCAGATAAATTGGATGCATGACTTGGAAGTGCGTCGGTACCCAGGTTGGTGAGGAGAATATTTCTCTGTATTCTTCCATGATCATGTCCACTTGCTTCTGCTGTAAAGAGAGGCTCTATGTAGAGGGAAAGGATGTGGTGGAAACCTTCTGCTTACTATGAGCACAGATCACAAAGAAGACAAACTTCACGGTCTATGAAATTACCTTACTGCATCGCTTAACATATTTTAAAGAAATAGTGGTAGGCGATGCTACCTCTCGTATCCTGTACAATTGTCTACCCAAAGTAATAATAACACTACGAGGTCTAGAATCATACACATCATGATGCTTCCACAAATATGGTTTTCCTAAAATAACATCACAAACTTCAAGGGAAGAAATATCACACAATACCTCATCTTTGAAAGGCTTGATGTCGTAGGGCAGACGACACTGTTGGATGACACGAAGATCTCTCCCTTGGCGAAGCCAACCGATGGTGTAGGGTTGCAGGTACGGTGTTTTTAGTAGGTCCATCCGCCTAATGACCTATGTTGATATTAGGTTCTTATGACTGCCACTATCGACAATGAAATGAAGCAGAGCCCCCTTTACCCACATCTATGAGTGAAAGAGGTGTTCCCCTTCCTTTGGTTCTTCTCATTTTCTTGGTTGGAATTTCATGGTAGAGACAGTGGCATTAGGTTCATCATCAATAATCTACTTTCCTCCTTCTAGGTTTGTTTCAGAATCAGAATCAACCTTTGACTCAGAAGCCTTCAGCTCGGCCACGAGTGATTTCTTGGAGTAACATTATTCAATGTTGTGCCAAGGGATTTTATGGTACTCACACCATTTTCCTGTGTCCTTCTTCGTCTTCTCATTTCCCTTCTTGTGTTGCATCTTGGACTCGTTTCCCTGAGAGTGGCCATCTCAGATCGGTCCCTTGCTATGTGGGTTGGGGCCACCTTTACTCTGCTTCGATTGTGAGGAGTTTTCATATCGAAACTCTCGCCTCTTCTGCTTAAATTTTTGCTTGATCTTGACAACGTATCTATAAGTCATGCCCAATGAGGCGATGTACATAAACTCCATTTCTGTTTGAATGTATCTATGCAAATAACTGCGGTATTTGAGCACCATATGTCTCTCAGAGTATTTGATAACCAATTTGGTGCGTAGGGTATGGAAAATATTGGTGAAATATGGTACTGTCTGGTCCCTTTCTTGATGCAAGGTGGTCCATCTAGTGTACTGGTCCTTGTATATTCCAACAAGGTAGTATTGTTCTTTAATGGCGTCCAGGAAGGAATCCCATGTAGGTGCAACCAAAAATATTGCAAATTCCTCTATGACCCTTTTCTCAGAGTAAGTATCCCACCACTCCTTAACATGGGGGATGACCTTGAGGAGTGCAAAAGTAATATTTTCCCTATTGGAAAAATTGCGGACCAAAAAATACCCTTCGAGCATATTCAACCATTTATCTACAACATTTGCATCTATCAATCCTTAAAATATTCAAATATCAAAATTTACATGTACCTTGAAGGGGGTTGCATGGCCGCTTGATGAATATGCTTCTCCTGTGGGCAGCTGTCGAAGTATCTGCGCAAAGTTTTCCATCATTCCATTCCTTTGTTGCGTGAGGGCTTCCTCGAGCAACATTTTAATAGGATCTCCTGCGCCATCATATTTATTTTCGTCCCCCATGGATTTTTGTCGGGCTCGGCGTGGCCGATCTTGCAACGATTCCATTGGTTCGAGTCCCAATTTCTTGTACCCAGATCTTGTTGGGGACATGCACGAAGAAAAATAAATGAAGAGTAGACCGCTCTAATACCACTGATCCAGATTTAGGAGTGGAACGAACTAATTAATATAATGAATACAATAAACACAGAGATATGAAGAACAACATAGATATCCAATGAACAATATATTCTATTGAATAAATGAAATAGGCTGAAACTGTAAAACTGGAGAACTAAAACACTTGCTCGAATAGTGGTAGCTATCTCTAAGAAGAGATGTGGCTTCTACGTGCATCCATCTGAGCAGAATGATTACAATGAGGCTCCAAAGACATTTTTGATATTACTCATGAATTCCAAAACCCTAGATATCCAAAAACCTAACCCTAGGAGGTGAAACACAAAAATTCATGTGGGCCCCTATGGGTAAGTTGGTACCTCAACTTCCCAGGGTCGTAACTTTTGCATACGAACTCTATTTTAGGTGTGTGATAGCTTGTTGGAAAGGTATTTATAGAGAACTGCACATTACGCCATCAAAATCTGACTTTGTCTATAGTTTGACTATGGCGAGCCAAAACAAAACTATTTAGGGCTCCAAAATGACCCTGGAAGTACAACAAGATGTGCCGACATGAAAACATACAAAATAAGCTAGTGGGATTAGGTGAGAGGCCACCAGTATCCACTTGGAAGATGTGTAGGGATTTAGACAACTCCAAAAGTGTATAACCCACAATTAAAAAGAAGTACATAATAACGTGCTGAACTAAAAATGAACAAGAGGAGCCAGTTGGAATAGGTGGGTGGCCACCAATATCCATCTCGATCAGTGAACCACGTTAAAACCGTGTGTCATGATGTGTTTTTTTGCATGTTATTATGTTTACTATTATGGTTCAATGATGATAAATTCTTAAGTATGTTGGATGTGTTATTCATATATGTTATTATAATGCCTCACAATGAAGTAACTGGTAAATGAATGAATATCAACTAAAGGAATGTCACACACAGGGTATGCTGGAAGATAAGTAATTGTTAAGCAATGGAAACTACACACATGAGTATATGGTTAGTAAATACATGTTGAATGCCTCACTTCCCCTCATCACTGCAGAACCTTGGTTCCTACAACCCCTCTAGATGCCTCGGGTGAGACTTCACTTGCTTTGCAGGTGATGTCGAAAGGGTCGGTATCTAAGGGTTTTGTTGGTATTTTGATGACTAACCCTAGGTCTTCCCATTGCATGCCAACACATCCCATGCTCTTGTCTTCCCTTGTGACAATGCCATCATTTGAATCATAAAACATGTTGATATGGAAAATAGATGTGTTCACAATGCTAGGGGGGAACCCATAGCATCATTTCAACCCGAGAAATTGGAAAAATGTTATAACCTAGAAAAAGGAGCGAAAAAGATAAACAATAAGCTTATTGATGAATTCCAACACACAACTAAATAAATATGCCCCAAGTTTTACAAACCCAACAAACAGTTCAAGCACAGGCCCAAGGGAGGTTACCCCATAATTTCCTTGAGGAGACCCTATCAATATATGGTGGCTATGTTGTGTCGATTGTATAGTGAACTAGATGCATCCCAGTTCTCCTTATCGTGCATGATATTGATCTATTATTGTGCAGATGAGGGACTATTTTTCAATTGGGATGGTATTTTATCAATAAATTTGGCAGTAGCTCTCACCGTGGTCGCAAAAGCCTGACCCAGGACCTTACCAAGTTTCCATATGTCCTCGTACCTCCTAGAAATTATGTGTGTGGCCCATCAGTATCCAAGGATGGGATCCAAATGGAAACCCTTGGATGCACCAATCCACATATACTGCAAAGTTCTTTGAGAGAACAAGTATAGAACAAAATATGAGAAGAGATGTGAGCATTTCTTGGCTTCCCTGTATAAATTGATATTTTGCACAACGCCCTCATGCATTACTGATAAGGCGTTAGATGTCATGAGAAGAATCAAGGAATAGTATCTCATGGAACATTGAACTTATATAAGGGTTTTTAGTGCTATGAATCCCCCTCATTTTCTTCCTTGGTTCATGCCAAAAAAATTAGTTCTCCAGGAAATAGCATATCAAACTGTAATCCATGGAGTATGAGGGATATTGTACTAGGGTAAGAAAGTGATAAGGCCACCACTATGTAGGCACTAGGGTAAGGGATAATGTTGTATGTAGGCACTTACTTCGTCTCAAACACCAAGCAAGAACAAGATGAGGTAAATACCCTATTGTATTATCATTTTGGAGAAGAACAGTCCAGAAGGCACAACCCTAAGGGGGTCGTAAAAGATCATTTCGACAAAATGGAGCTCCCCTGGGAATATACGACAGAGACTTGGGATGAGTAAGAAGTGCATCACAATGCAAAAACCTATGATGAAGTTATATCCCAGAGAGTAGGTCAACCTGTAGGAAGGATTGTAGATAAAGAGAGAGCAAGAGAAGAATCCTGAAAGAAGGAAGAAGAGGAAGCAATATAAGGGTCATCTCCCATTTATATCTATGTACACTCAACATCGGAAGAAGAAGAAGAAACATCAATTGATAAGAAAAGAAGGGATTTAAGATCGTCTACAAGAAAAAGAATGATGCTTCCAAGAAGAAGAGAAAGATCAACACAAAAAAATCTAAATCCACATTTGAAGCAGTGGCCATAGCTGAAGCAAAAGCAAAGGCCGCAACACAAAGAGATGCCAAAAAAAAGGCAACAACATAAAAAGCAATAGCGACGACAAAAGAAGCAACGAAAAAGGCATATGAAGAAGATAGACAAAAGAAATATGTCAAGACTAGGAACGATGACACTCAACTAATCGACCCTGACATCCCAGAGGTATCAACAAAAGGCAACAACAAACATACATCATTTAGTGGTTTAGAACTAGGGCTCTAGGCTCAATTTCAACCAAGTGAGGTGCCAAATTTAAGAAGATTCACTTGTGACAACAAGACTATCAAGATCGTGCAAGCAAAAGTAAATCAAGTACCAACAACTCAAGGAATTCCGATTTTAGTCCTTACACAAGTTCCCATAACATGAGATGTTAGGGAAAATACAATAGACACTGCCTCAACTAACACTGCATTCATGAATTCTAATGAAGAAAATATTCAAAGTTTGTGCCAAAAGAACTAAGATAATGAAGAAGAATCAAGGAAATGGAAGAGAAACTCTAGCAAATGAAGGTAGATGAAAGCAATGTCTAGAGCTTCAAGGAAAGCGCTGAGAAAGTGAGGACATAGATGGAAGAAGGAATCATAGATATGTATGCACATCTACATCTCTTCCTATAAGTGGCCACCACTATCATAGATCAACATGGTCAGGTACAAGCAAAACTCAAAAAATTTAACATGATACAGTAAATGATGGTTTATAATGAGAAATGGATTGTGGAGAATCCTAATGCACTAGCTGAGCTTTATTTCCCCTCTAGAAAGGAGAGGAAAATGAATATCTATTCATTAGAGCATTGTTAGCATGATAGGAAAATAGTTGACAAAGAAGCTACCAAATCAATCGCAATATACTTGAAATTACACAAGGCTACTCAAAAATTAATTCAAGGATGTCGACTTCCTCAATTAGAAGAACTCAGTTAGAACTTGGTCATGGAGGAGTTAGTGGAAAAATTTCAAGATAACACTAATCAACGATGAAAGTTCATCGAATCATCTACCAAAGTGACCATAGACCTTCTAGAGTAACATATTATACAGCCTACCAGAGTCCATGTTATAGATATTTTTACCACTCTCTATGCATTATGGTTTGGTGGCCTTCCCTTTCCCTCAATAGACTCAATTCGTCCATTTTTCTCAATCCAAAGTAAAAATTCAAATTTGTGTTCATATACATGGGCTATAGTTAGAAAACCCGCATATACGTGGGTTGTGCCATTACAACCCATGTACATCACGTTTTGTGCTCAAAACTAAAATACTTCGAGTTTTCCATGCCAAGTCACGAGATCCATACCCTTTGGCCTTTCATATGATGGAAACACTCTGATTTGACCCTTCATTTCCCTATGAAGGCACCTATCCTTGCCCCGTCCAACCGCCCTGAAGTATAAGTAGAATGATGGAACCACTAGCAACCTATCACTGTTAGGTATACTGTTGTACAACTGTATCAACCTGTACCATTGACTTGTATCCAATCTGTACAACTGCCCTGTAATCAATCTGTACCTAAACTGAACATGTATCTACAAAAATACAACAGTTACGTGGCCTGTAGTGTTGCAACCCACATATGTATGCACCCTATATGTTATGCATCCCGCATATTTACGCATCCTAACTATTATGTAGCCTGCATATGCCTTCTGAAAACTAGGGTTTCCTTTTTCTTGAAAACTTATGACCCTCTGTTACTTCTTTCACATAGATCTATAACCTGTCACTATATCCAAACTGTAACTGTACCTTGTGCATGCATCCTCATACATAACCTTTACTCAAGGAAAATATATCTCTCTCTAGTCATGTGCCACATAGGTGTGTGTAATCATGAACAAGTATAATATCCCTCACATGATCTTAGTCATCAAACCCTTTCTGATATTCATCCTTTCAATACATCAACTACTACACAAATACAAGCTCTCAACCATGTACCATAAAAAAACCCTTAGCCATATGCCAAGAAATACAAGATGTGCCTCACAAGAAGTATCAATGATGAACATACCAACATTGTATTTCTATAGATCTGACTTATAGAGAAAATCCCATGTAGCCACTAGTCTCTCTAGGGAGAATCCTCAAATCTCCATTGGCATTCCTCATGCATACATCAAAATCCAACTATTCATATAAATAAGACATACCTTTTGAACCAATGGATGGATCTGATGTATTTGAGCACTTTAGACCTTCCTGGGAGCTTGATCTCAGAATCTAGAACCTCTGCATCTTCATCTTCTCAAGTTTCCATGGCTTTACCAACATGTACTCACCCTGTACACAACCAACCCGCGTACTTACTCACCCTATACATAGACAACCTGCATACCTGTACGCACCCTATACACAACCAACCCATGTATGTACGCACTCTATTCACAAACAACCCGTGTACATGTACTCACTCTATACACAGACAACCTGTGTATGCCTCATAAAATAGGGTTTTTTGTATTCGTTGCAATTCCGAGATTTTTTCCATCAACCCTTTGTGCTACCTGAGACGTTCACCACTTTAGATGTATCCACAAGTATTTACAATAAGCTTTACACAATAAAATAGATATACAATATGTACAAGTGTGTTTTTAGTGAGTGAGCTTTGCGTCTTATTTATATCTTCATGTAGCCTTACACTTTCCTTATTTTAGGGCTTCTTCATTTAAAATAATTTCTTTTGTAAGCACTTTGACCCTTAGGGGATTCTATAAGACTTATGAGGGGTTCTCCAACTTCATATGGTCATAACTCTCTAACCGTGAGGAGTTATGTGATGTTCCACATACCACCGGAAATGGCATGACAAGCAATATCCATCTAGGATAGTTTTACTGATAAATTAACTATCCTTCATCTCATTATTCCATAATTAATCATGGGTTATCTCACTCCACAAAGCATCTTCCCATGAGGGCTTTCACCATAAGGGTGCCACTTTGGAGTTCATCCATCTTTATTTCTTATCAACCATGACAAGACAACAATGAGTCATATTTACATCAAACAATCTTGGGTCCATTACCCAAACCTTTGTGCTATGGGGATTTCTTCAAGGGTTGACATCAATGATAACCAACCTTAATGGACAATCTCCCCCTTTGGCATTGATGGCAACATTCAGATGAAATACTAAAATCATATCACTCATGCTCCCCCTGGAACCATGCCTCTATTGCTCCCCTTGGAACCATGCCTCTGTCCTCTGCATTTGATAAATCTCTTCCCCTTTGTCATCAATGGCAAAGTTATCTTTTCATATGGAGCTTCTCCCCCTGAATGAACTATCCTCTTGTGGTGCTTCCTCATGTACATCTAAGACATATAAGATAAGAATTCAAAA
>SNQJ01S0032755.1:17797-36246 GCA_010110895.2 Picea sitchensis
TGTGGAAGTGGAAAAAGATTCCTTCTTCCCAAAATCTTTCTCTCTTTCAGCAATTTTGTCTACAAGTTTATCAAAATTCATGGCTTTCATCTGTCCACTAGCTTGAAGAGACTCTAAGTAGTGCGAATAGGTAGGATATAGGGATTTAATAAATGGAGTGAGTTGTAAATCAACTTTGACACCAGTTGAGTCAATATCATGAAAAGAGCTTTAATTTCGGAAGCTAACTTCATGGGATTATTATATTTTAGTTCCAGATTAAACAACTTCATCAACAATTGTATAATTTCCAGCTCTGAATGGGAGTCATAAAGATCTTTTAATTTCTCTAATGCTCAAACGTTGTGGTGCTGGAAAGAATATGTTTGCTTACCTCTTCAGTGACTGAGGCATAAATTAAAGCATGTGCCTTTTTATCTTTACTCTCCAAATTGCAAGTTGTCTAGCATCTGTAGGTTGCGTTGGGTCATTGTCATCCTTGCCTTCAAAAATTTCCTCCCATAAATCATTAAAAATAAGAGTATTTTTTATTTTTCGAAACCATTCTTAGTAATTTTCTTGTCCGGAGAGCACTACTCCCACAATTGATACTAATGAATGCATTGTAAACTAATCTTTGTAAATGAAATTCCACTTGCATGAAAAAAAAATATCTCACAACACCTTTGACCTTGGCTGCTCTGTAAACTACTTAGTACACAGGCCGAACCCTTCGCTGCTCCACTGTGATCTCCCTTGCAGCGAGACCCGTCATGCACAAACTAGCAGGGAACAAAAACGACCAGCAAACAACGGTTTTAACAGGCTGCTCCTCTCGAATCTGGAGCTGCTTCACCAATGCTTTACGCGCACTCACTGTCCCTCTCACTCATGCACACAAAATAGCATGGAGTCGTCAATGTTTCACGTGCACTCGATTTCCCTCTCACGCGGGCACACAAAATAACATGGAGTTTAAAAAACGTGTTTAAAAAAAAATGTGCCTCTGATACCACTGTACACAGGCTAAATATAAACTCCACAGTTAACACAACAGAGATAAATCTTATTGATTAAAAGCGGAAGCAGATACATTATGTAAAGTGAAGCTCAGAAGATATCTCCAATCTACTCATGCTCTCGTAATTGTAGATGATGTGGATCACACTAAGCAATTGGAAGCATTAGTTTTACCAGCTAAGGATGTTCTTGATTCCAGCAGCTTGATTTTAGTTACATCTCGCGATAAGCGTGTACTTATAAACTCAGACATCGCAGAGTCATCCATTTACACGCTGAAAGGCCTCAATCCACAACACTCTCAGGAGCTATTTTGCTCGCATGCCTTCGGTCAGTCTCATCCTGCTGTAGGATTTGACGAAGTGGTTCAAAAGTTTTTACATGGCTTCCAGGGATTGCCATTATCTCCCAGAGTGCTTGGGGCTAATCTGTGTGGAATAAACGATTTGACCTCTTGGAAAGCCCAATTACGTAAAATCTCCAAAATGCTTTTGGACGATATACAAAGCAGGCTTAAAATTAGCTATGACGGTCTGGATGAAGAAGAGAAGAACATATTCTTAGACATTACCTGTTTCTTTATAGGACATGACAGGGATATTGTCATAAGAATATGTGACGGATCCCGTTGGGAAGGAGCGCAGGGTCTTGGGAACCTGCAAAACAACGAAGGAAACCGTATAAGAATGCACGACCACATTAGAGACCTGGGCAGAGGTCTGGCAGAGAAGGAACCTACCCGATGCGAGATTTGGTTTTGGCGCCCAACCGACAACCTTCTTGATAATCTTTCCGACCAATCACGTGTAAGTATTTTGAAACTTTCAAGTCTCTACGGACTTTCAAAATAGCGTTGTCTTAGTAAAATTCTGTCAAGTTTTCAATTCTTAAAACTTTGCAAGAATGAATTATGTTGCTAACAGCCCAGAATGAACAATTCAGGTGCACAGAATTAGCATGGTTCACGAAGATGACTCTGGCAGGTCGTTTATTTAGCAGGTTCCAGCTGCTTAGTACTGAAGGTTGGTTTGTTGAACGCCTATCCAGCGTTGGGCACTTACCACATCTAATATATCTCCGCTGGGTGAACTGTTTGAAGTATCTTTTAGAGTCCTCGATTCCCATAAAGAACTTAAGAGTCTTAAGTATAGAAGGGGATTATTTTAAAAGACACTGGAAACATGAATATGAGGTAGTCATGTTATGCTTTTACAAATAATGTTGTTTTGTGTTTTCTTCAAATTGTAAAATTTGCTTGCACTTGAGAATTGTCTTCTTATACCAGAATGTCAAATAGTTGACATTTACAGCATCAAATTTACTTGAATAATGTGTGTGAACATTGCAAGCAACGTGGCCTATCCAGATGGAAAATTCAGGAAGCAAAAGTGGCATAGCGAATGCTTCATTGATCATTGAACTTAGCAACAAACGACTGGGAAATGAAAGAGTGAAAGGGTTGCGTATGGGGATGATAGAGAGAGAATGCTCACATGGCCTATCGAGATGGGAAATTCGCGAGAATTGTATGTTAGTGGTCCCCTTTCATATGTTCCAGAGTCCATTAGGAAGTTGAATAACCTCGAAAAAATTGACTTGTGCGGCAGTCATTTTAAAAGTTTGCCAAAACAATTCAGTCATTTGCATTCCTTGAAACACGTCAGTTTAAGTGATTGTGTAAACACGATGTTTCTCCCATATTCAGTTGGGAACTTGATAGGCCTCCAAAGTCTTGACTTACACGAGGTCATAAGTCTGGAGACGCTCACAGGCTCGGTTTGGAACCTGATCGGCCTCCAAAGTCTTGTCTTGTCCCACTCCAAGCTGCAGACACTCCCAGACACGGTTGGGAACCTGACCAGCCTCCAAAGTCTTGACTTGTTCCACTCCAATGTTCTGCAGACGCTCCGAGACACGGTTGGGAATGTTGTAATTGCAAATGCGGAAAAACACAATCACACAGATCATAAAAGACACAGATTTTACGTGGTTCACCCAAACGTTGGGCTACGTCCACCAAGCAGAGGTATCAATTGTCTTATTATTCAGATCGAGGAGATTACAACAAGCTCACACTCATCTCACACTCATGTCTACCTCTACGGGCTTACATAAAATAATGAACAGATTTAGATTAGTTACATAACTATTTTTTAAACTTGTGAGTTCATACCAAATTGGTAGAATTGGTTGAACAAACTACTACAAAATAGGCTCCACTAAATCTGCTCATATCTACCAAATCTGGGAAATTCGTTGGCATATTCAACAATCTCCACCTTGACAACAATTAACCTAATACATTGCTCTTGCTTTTGTTCATCACCTTTTATGCAAGCCAAGAGAAGCCAAGCACCATCGTAGCTTCTCTAACAGTACTGGTTTTGTGAACATGTATGCGCAGTTCTCTTTTGTATGCACTTTCTCAAGAGAGACTACACCTTCATCAATGAGTTGTCTTACAAAATGGTACTTAATAGGTATATTTTTTTTTTATTGTGGTAGGTTGGATTCTTAGCCAAGTGAATAACACTCTGACTATCACAAAGTAACTTTACTTTGTCCTGCATCCTTCCAAACTCACCAAACAAACCTTTCAACCAAACTGCCTCTTTGCAAGCATGTGAAGAAGCTACATATTCTGCTTCTATAGTGGATAAAGCAACAATGTTTTGTAACTTTGACATCCAACTAATAGCTCCACCTGCAAGAGTAAAGACATACCCTGAAGTCAACCTTCTCTTGTCGAAATCACCTGCAAAATCAAAATCAACATATCCACAGACTGAATCACAACCACTGTTATAGATGATACAATAATCACTTGTGACCCTTAGAATACCGTGAGGGTGGAAGGAATGACCATCAAAAGAAGTCAACATGGTAGGCGATTGAGAGAGAGTCGGAGAGCTGGGAGATTTCCAACAAATCATGGACATCACACATGTAGCAATGCCTTCATCAACAACAACACATTTGATGGTATACTTTGAGTACCCCACATGGATTTGGAATTCCACATGGTAAGGCAAACGAGGCTTCACATATGTGACATCAAATTTGATAACTTTCGAGCCACTAGGTTCTAGAGCTCCTAACGCAGATAGTAAGGCATTCCTCTGTGAAGGACACGTCTGGAGTACCTCCAGAGCCGACATCGCACAAGGGGTTTGACCCATGTCCTCAACAATAGAGTAGTTCTGGGAAGCTCTAGCATTTGGATTGTGGCTAGAGAGCTTGAGTACTCCTTTCAGAATATGAGGTGGTGGCTTTGGTTTTTCGATCTATAAATTCGTCTCTAGAGGGGGAGGAGGAGATTCTAGAACAGGTATAGCCTGTGAAGAATGATAATTGTGAGATCGAGTGGCTACATGAACTTTAGCATCGACCATATTGATACACAAATGGTCATTGTCTTGCGACGACGGGTTTTGATTCCCACCGGCCACATTTTCGCATTTAAGGAGCTCGAGGCCATGTGTTGGTTATGTGGAAAAGGATTCGTCGGCATGGCAGGCAGTAGAGATAATAGCCTCGCATCTTCCGCAAGTTTGGGGCATAAATGAGTAAGGTGATCGTTCGTACAAAGCTTACAGGGAAATTTCACCTTACGCCTTTCTTTCTTGCCCTCTCGAACATTATTATTCGTCTTCTCATTATTACGATTATCCTTGGGTTTATTATTATTTTTACCACCCTTACGATTATTATTACATCCTTTCTTTTTATTCCCGCCTAGTTGCTGGTTACTATTTGGGTCAGTCGACGATTGCACAGAATGTACATCCACCAATTGAGTGGGATTGGAAGACACAGACGAAGCTAGCCTTCCTGCAGACTTGTTCAGAGACAACTCTTTCAAATGGCTTGTCACCGAGTTTGCAAATTTTACATTAGCAGAGCCTACAATGCCATCGACATGAGGTCTGATATTTTGTGTAGGGTCATAGGTAGACCTCGGTGCGTTTGAAAGAATGTGGTATACCATTCCAGACTGATCATATATAAGATCTAACTATTGGGCTTTTAAGATCGCTTCTTCCTCAGTGGTAACCCTGGATGTAGCAACATCCTTCGAGATAGGAGGATGCAAATACATAAGGAACCATTCTAAAAGAAAGGCTGGGGGTATGGAGGTCTTAATCAACCTCTTCCGTCTACGCCACTCCTAGATATGATCTGAGATATGAGTGGTTGTGTCCTGGCGTAAAGTCGACAAAATTTCTAAGCCAACATCGTAACACGATGACAATTGGAAGTGGTTAAGGAAGACCAACACCATCTGACTAAAGGTCCCATATGCCCCCCTAGGTAGCACGATATACCATTTCACAGTGACCCCATTGAGTGTGCATTGAAACAATCTTAACCGAATGGAATCTTCATTAAGGAAATTCGAGGAGCACCATAGGTGAAAGGTAGTAACATGATCAACAAGATCCTCTCCATTCTTACCTTCGAATTTCAGAATGTCCAAAGGAATCTTGGTGGGGATGGGGGGCCATGTAGGATCATGACACATAGGTTCTTTCATCAACTTAGATAATTTTGGCAGATTAAGCGTGGCCAGAAAAGGGAGACAGGGTTGCGACATCTGGCCCCAAGATCCCTGAAAAGATTTTGCTTGAGGAACTGAAGCCCATCTAGGGTTCTGGTAAGCACCATGGCCCTATCAAGGATCATAAGGCCCTCCTCTAGGATGATTCATAAGAGGTTGGTTGGGCATCATTTCAGTAGGAATGTTCTGATGGGGGTTATAAAAATTACCCCCAGCCGAAGTGGCTTCGGGTTGGGGCTTGCCCAAGGTGTGAAACTAACATCCTTTGGGTGTGAATCTAGAGGATAGAGGTGGATTCGTCATGCCAAATGTGTTGGTCATAATCGACACTGAGGAGGTAAGGGTGTAGGACGAAACTTGAGAAGAAGATTGTCTTCCAGGTTGGTTTCTCCACCCAGAAGCAAGAGGATTAGACCCGGGGTTAAAAGAGGGAATGCCTCCCATATTAGGAGTCGTTTGAGGAATTTAAGAACCACCAAACGAAAAATGGAGTATAAGGAGGTGTAGTGCCCCCAAGTCCAATGCTAGCATTAGGGCCAACAACTGGGATGGAGTTTGAAAATTGTGAAGTAAAATTTGGCATACCATAGGAAAAAGGACTAGAGGCCATAGGGATGGATTGAACATTATAACTCGACGAGTGACCAAGAGACCCAAATGGGTTCGAGGCAAGAGATTGAGCATTCACTATAGGACAGGCAATAGTAATGATAGGTGCCTCCAACACTACAACCATTGTGGTTGCATAATTCGAAGGGGTGCCATTAACTATAGTAGGTGTGGGATTCGAAGGGCTCCCAATGTTCTAAAGACTTTCAGTACTCATCCTTGTAGAATCACAAGTCTAAACAATGTAGGTGTGTGTACCATGTCTAATAACTCTGCGCCTTTTAGAAGGAAAAGAATCGCAATCTGGTGGTAACTGTAACAAGCGATGGGACCGGCGGGAAAGATGATATGAATCCACGATGACTTAAGACTCAAGATAAAAAAAAATCCTAGGGCCAACTAGTAATCAAAGAGCACACCAAAAAATCAAACGACCAATATCCACACAATCGAGGTAAAGTGGCTGAAAGGGGCCTCCCTCACTAAAGAAGGTATGTCTCGCCCCAAGAGGGGCTTGAGACTCCCTGCTAAAGATCGGAGGTAACTTCATGAATCCATAGGATAGAGGTGGATTCTTCATGCCAAACATGTTGGTCAGAATCGACACTGAGGAGGTAAGGGTGTAGGACGAAACTTGAGCAGAAGCTTGTCCTCCAGGTTGGTTTTTCCACCCAGAATCAAGAGGATTAGACTTGGGGTTAAAAGAGGGAATGTGTCCCATATTAGGAGTCGTTTGAGGAATTTAAGAACCACCAAATGAAAATGGAGTATAAGGAGGTGTAGTGCCTCCAATTCCAATGCTATCATTAGGGCCAACAACTGGGAAGGAGTTTGAAAACTGTGAAGTAAAATTCTACATACCATAGGAAAAAGGACTAGAGGCCATAGGGATGGACTGAACATTATAGCCCGACGAGTGACCGAGAGTTTGAATCCAAAGGATAGAGGTGGATTCATCATGCCAAACGTGTTGGTCGGAATCGACACTAAGGAGGTAAGGGTGTAGGATGAAACTTGAGCAGAAGCTTGTCCTCCAGGTTAGTTTCTCCACCCAGAAGCAAGAGGTTTAGACCCGAGGTTAAAAGAGGGAATGCCTCCCATATTAGGATTCATTTAAGGAATTTGAGAACCACCAAATGAGATGGAGCATTCACTATAGGATGGGTAGTAGTAACGATAGGTGCCTCCAGCACTACAACCATTGTGGTTGTAGGAGTCAAAGGGGTGCCAATAACTATAGTAGGTGTGGGAGTCGAAGGGATCCTAGTGTTTTGAATACTCAGTTCATTACTCATCCTTGTAGAATCACAAGTCTGAACAGTGGAGGTGTGTGTACCACATCTAATAACTCTATGCCTTTTAGAAGGAAAAGACTCAAAATCTCGTGGCAACTGTAACAAGCGATGGGACTGGCGGGGATGCTGGTCCGACTCTACGATGAATTAAGACTCAAGATATAAAAAATAAATCCTAGGGCCAACTAGTAATCAAAGAACACACCAAAAAATCAAACGGCCAATATGCACACAAACAGGGTAAAGTGGTTGAATGGGCCTCCCTCCCTAAAGAGTTATGTCTCGCTCAAGAGGAGCCCGAGACTCCCTGCTAAAGATCAGAGGTAACATAATCAGTTATAAGGGCCCTCGTGGGATTAACACCCAGTCGGTCGGATCCCCCCGGAGAGGTAATCCTCCATAAAGGTTGTGTGTTGTTCCACCCTTATCTAGCCCAGGGTACTTGCATAATAACCTTTGCAAGTAACCTATGTGGCACCTAAGTCAAGAAACTAAGCAACCAATGTATAACCGATGCGTAGGCGAGAAGTCGTAATTTAGGTCCATTGTATGGGCAAGGTAGCAAAGCCCGAAACCTTGAAAGTACCGCCTCTCATGGAGGTAAAGGCACTAGAAAGATCCCCAGATACGAATAGATCCCCCAAAATATCTCTGACGCTAAGAAGGTATCGGGGGGAATATCCTTTCAACCAACCTCACGTGACCTCGTGATTAACTCCGGTGTAAGCGGAGCCTCATGATATTACCAATTATACATTGGATTTCTCCACTCCCTTTGTCAGACACATATGTTGATTTAATATCCTTGGAGAAGATTACTCACAAAATTCTATTCCAAGGCACTAAATCCTAAGCTAGTTTGTGCACCCTAGAAAATAAATCGTGACAAATCAATTTTAAATTATAGCATTAATTTTAATGGCCGTGCTTACTCAAAAAGGTATGGTAGTGCAACTCATGATGTTATGACTCAACAAGTAAAGTAAATATGAATACAATGCAAAGTCCTAACTTCAATTTTCAATGAATGATATGCTTCTTAAAACAAATGCAATTTTCAATTTCAACTCTGCAATTTTGAATTAAAAATGCAATCTTTCTTTACATGTGCTAAGCTAATGACAAAGACTCAAAAGATCAAAATGCCTAATATTTTTGTGTTTTCAATATAAGAAAAATGAAAATGCATGGACTGAACAACAACTTGATATATAAAAACTCTACTGTGTATAGAAATAGACAACTCAAGTAGGATACCAAGGAGAAAAACACCCAGTCCAATGTACAAGGACAATCAAAATGAAAAGATGATGAGAAAGACTCCGCCCAAAATTTCAACCAAAGACAGGGTTCCTCTCATGCCACGGACACTTAACAATCACTACAGAGACCCAAGAAGACTCAGCAATCCACAAAACCTACCCAACAACCACCAAACCCATCAAACAAGCAAAGAAGGCTGATGTATGCCACTGTTCAGGGAAACAACGCGTATGTACGGAGCTTGCAGAAGGACAACACATGTATATACATGACTGTCAAGAAAAAACATGCGTATATGTTTCAAAAAATAAGCTAGGCAAGGGAGAAGGCTGAAAAACTCAGACCTAGAGTGAACAGAGGCTGTCAAGCAATGATACAACAAGAAACGCAATAGGAACGAAAGCAATCTAAGGAGAAAAACACTTCAAACCCCAAGAAAGAAGAGTCAATCCCCAGTATGGTCGCTAATTCTGTTATGAGGAAAATATCTCTATGGCTAGGAGTAAACCACAATAGAAGGAAATGACTGCAAAAATCAACTATATTCTCAAGTATGATATATAAACGAATATTCTAGCAAGACAAGATAAAAGTCCTACCTCGCCTAGACGTTCAATGAAATCCACCGTTGAGCACTTGACCCAAAACAATATACCTGCAACTAGTTTTCAACAACCAAGCAAAGCAAGAATATGGTGATAATATATGATGTTAGCACATTCAATAGCATAATCCATTAATATACATAATAAATACAACCATGGAATAATAATTAAAATATTTTCAAGATATCAATTCGACGGGAAAAGAGTATTTCTATTAATATATGATCAGCATAAGTGAAAATGTTACAGACTTCCATGTCGGTACGGTTCAAAACCGAGAAACTAAGTTCCTTAAGTTGGGCCTCCACCATTTTAATCCTCCACCAAAGGCAAGCTCATGAAAGAAAAACAATGAAGTTCTCAATCAACAAGGGAAGATCTTGGGGGCCGAACACTATATTCAGACTTAAAGGACAAAGGGATGCATACTCAATATGAAGTAAATATTTTCTCCAGAGTAACTTTGCTCTCAAAGTTGAATTCTTTCTCCTATTTTCCATAGCTAGAAATTGGCCCATTTATAGCCTTCAAATGGAACTGAAGGGCCGAGTCGAAACGTTTCCAGTATATGGAAGGCCAAGGATCATAGATCTCCTGCTGTGACATCGAAAATCGACACCATTTTTCATTTTTTGGCACAAATCCTTATGTACGGGGGTTGTAGTGGTGCAGTCTATGCATACGCATGCTGTATAGTAGGCAAGGTGCGTACATGTGGAAAACATGTATTTTCTATCTCTGGACTTTGCAAAAAGGGATGAAAAGTCTGCATAGGGAAATGGAAAAAGGCCCTCTGTGCAAGATTTCATAGGGTGAGGCAAATATTGCTATAACAGATGCCCCCTAATGTGTGATGTCAGAGGAGTATCTACGATGGGTTAAATACATTATAAAAACCCAGAAGTGGAGTGATGGGGAATCAGCTAGAAGAACTAGTTGCTCATTACATTCCGTATTGATTTTGCATACATGGTTGCCAATTTGAATTACACTACAGTTCCATGTGAAAATATACCAAACAACTGTCTATGGCCATGAATAGGAAAATACAAGTGCGGTTACATGCCGAAGGCTGTCATAGTCACAAACAAGGCCCGGTAGAACTAGTCTCAAAATCAATTTGAAGATATATGTATACAATGGAGTACAATATGATCTCCCATGATCACTGAAGTCATATAGGTACTGGTCCAATGAAAAGGAAGCAACAACTAAGGAATGTTGCAACCACATACTAATGTCTTCAAGTTTTCTACATGATCCGCCAAAGGTGAAAGTCTACACGAACATATGCATTGGGACTAACATACACAAACGATAACTGGTCGATCGTCCTGATCTTCCTATCGAGTGGAAAACAAAGAGTGCGGAAGACGGACGACATGACGATAGTCATAGAATAGGTCCAAGTGCGTCTTAGTAACACATTATAATCAAGAGGTGCATCAACTACCTCAACATCCACCTCTATCGCCTTCCCACCTAACTGGACCAGAAAGGCGGGAAGAATACCATGAGGGGGAAAGGAATGACCGTCAAAAGCACTCAACATGGTCAGTGATTGAGAGAGAGTCAGAGAGATGAGAGCTTTCCAAAAAATTGGGGACATCACACATGTAGCAACACCTTCATCAACAACCTCACGTTTGATGGTTTACTTTTATTACCCCAGGTGGATTTGGAATGCCACATCGTAAGGAAAACAAGGCTTCACATCTGTGACGTCAAACTTGATAGCTTTCAATCCATTGGGTTTTAGATCTCCTAACACAGATAGAAGGCATTCCTCTATGAAGGACACATCTTGAGTACCTCTAGATCCGACATCGCACAAGGGGTTTGACCTAGGTCCTCAACAATAGAGTAGTTGTGGGTGGCTCTAGCATTTGGATTGTGGGTAGAGTGCTTGAGTACTCCTTTCAGAATACGAGGCAGTGGCTCTGATTTTTCGATCTGTAAAGACATCTCCGTAGGGGGAGGAGGAGATTCTAGACTAGGTATAGCTTGTGAAGAACTATAATCACAATATCGAGTGGCTACATGAACTTTATCATCGACCATATTGATACACAAACGGTCATCGTCTTGCGACGACAGGTTTTGACTCGCACTGGCTGCATTTCCAGCGTTTGAGGAGCTCGAGGCAATGTGTTGGTTATGTGGGAAAGGATTCGTTAGGACCATGGGCGGTAGAGATAGTAGCCTTGCAGCTTCCATAAGTTTAGGGCATAAATGAGTAAGGTGATCATTTGTACAAAGATTACATGGAAATTTCACCTTACGCCTTTCTTTCTTTCCCTCTCCAACATTATTATTCATCTTCTCATTATTACCATTGTCCTTGGGTTTATTATTATTTTTCCCACCCTTATGATTATTATTACATCCTTTCTTTTTATTCCCGCCTGGTTGTTGGTTACCATTTGGGCCGGTCGACGATTGCACAGAATGTACATCCGCCGATTGAGTGGGATTGGAAGACATAGACAAAGTTGTCCCTCCTGCAGACTGGTTTAGAGACAACTCTTTCAAATGGCTTGTCACCAAGTCTGTGGATTTTACGTTGGTGGAACCTACAATTCCATCAACATGAGGTTCTGTATTTTGTCTAGGGTCATAGGTAGACCTCGGTGCATCCAGAAGAATGTGATATAACACCCCAGACTGAGCGTATATAAGATCTAACTACTGGGCTTTGAAGATCGCTTCTTCCTCACTGGTAACCCCAGATGTAGAAACATCCTTCGAGATATGAGGTTGCAAATACTTAAGGAACCATTCTAATATAAAGGCTTGGGGTATGGAGGTGTTAATCAACCTATTCCGTCTACGTCACTCCCGGATATGATCCGAGTTATGAGTGGTTGTGTCCTGGTGTAAAGTCGACAGAGGTTCTAGGTCAACATCGTAATGAACTGGCAATTAGAAGTGGTTAAGGAAGACCAACACCATCTTACTAAAGGTCCCATATGCCCCCCTAGGTAGCTCGATATACCATTTCATAGCGACCCCAATGAGGGTGCATTGAGACAATATTAACTGAATGGAATCATCATTAAGGGAATTCGAGGAGCACCATAGGTGAAAGGTAGTAACGTGATCACCAGGATCCTTTCCATTCTTACCTTCAAATTTCAGAATGTCTGAAGGAAGATTGGTGGGGATGGGGGGCCATGTAGGATCATGACACACAAGGTCATTCACCAATTTAGATAAGTCTGGCAGATTAAGCGTGGCCAGAGAATGGAGATGGGATTGTGACATTTGTCCCCAAGATCCCTGGAAAGATTGTGCTTGAGGAACTACAACCTATCCAGGGTTCTAGTAAGCACCATGGCCCTGTCTGGGATTGTAAGGCCCTCCTCTAGGTTGATTCATAAGAGGTATGTTGGGCATCTTTCTAGTAGGAATGTTCTGATGGGGGTTATAAAATTTACCCCTAGCCGGAGTGGCTCCAGGTTGGGGGTTGCCCAAGGTGTGAAACTGACCTCCTTCGGCTATGAATCCGGAGGATAGAGGTGGATTCGTCATGCCAAATGTGTTGGTCAGAATCAACATTGAGGAGGTAAGGGTGTAGGAAGAAACTTGAGCAGAAGATTGTCCTTCAGGTTGGTTGCTCCACCCAGAAGCAAGAGGATTAGACCCGGGGTTAAAAGAGGGAATGCCTCCCATATTAGGAGTCGTTTGAGGAATTTGAGAACCACCAATTGAAAATGGAGTATAAGGAGGTGTAGTGCCCCCAAGTCCAATGCTAGCATTAGGGCCAACAAATGGGTTGGAGTTTGAAAACTGTGAAGTAAAATTCGGCATACCATAGGAAAAGGGACTAGAGGCCATAGGGATGGATTGAAAATTATAGGCCCGCGAGTGACTAGGAGACTCAAATGGGTTCGAGGTAAGATATTGAGCATTCACTATAGGACAAAAAGTAGTAATGATATGTGCCTCTGACACTACAACCATTGTGCTTGCAGGAGTCGAAGGGGTGCCATTAACTATAGTAGGTGTGGGAGTCGAAGGGCTCCCAGTGTTCTGAAGACTCGGTTCAATACTCATCCTTTTAAAATCACAAGTCTGAACAATGGAGGTGTGTGTACCACGTCTAATAACTCTACACCTTTTAGAAGGAAAAGACTCGAAATCTAGTGGTAACTGTAACAAGCGACGAGACCGATGGGGATGCTGGTTCGACTCCACGATGACTTAAGACTCAAGATACAAAAAATAAATCCTAGGTCCAACTAGTAATCAAAGAGCACACCAAAATATCAAACGACCAATATGCACACAAACAGGGTAAAGTGGATGAAACATGCGTAGGATGTGCATGATCATCTGATTGATGACCTCGATTTGGCCATCTGTCTAGGGGTGGAAGGCAGTGGACTTGGTGAGATTGGTGTCCAACAGTGACCAGAGGCTCGACCAGAACGTGTTAAGGAATCGATTGTCTCGATATGAGATAATGGTTTGTGGGATCCCAAAGTGTACCCACACTCATTCAAATAAGAGGTTGACAGTGGCCTCCATT
Organism: Picea sitchensis; assembly: GCA_010110895.2. Classification (NCBI taxonomy): domain Eukaryota; kingdom Viridiplantae; phylum Streptophyta; class Pinopsida; order Pinales; family Pinaceae; genus Picea; species Picea sitchensis. The sequence continues at coordinate 31,658 of SNQJ01S0032755.1, forward strand.
GTGATGCTCTTCTTGCAGGCGGCCATAATCGCCATCTTGGAAAAGCGATCAACAACTGCAAAAACACAGTCATTTCCCCATTTGGTGGATGAAAGGCCCGATATGTAGTCCATTGAGATGGATTCCCAGGGCCTATCAAGAGTAGGCATATGAGTGTACATGCCTTGTTTCTTAGTGGTCGATTTGGAAATAACATAGGCAGTGCAGGACCGAATATACTTGTTGACATCCTGTCGAAGTTTTGACAAGTAGAAATGTCGCTACAACACTGCCACTATCTTTTCCATGCCAAAGTGTCCTGCCACCCGACTGTAGTGGGTTTCCCAAATCAGCTTCGCTCGCTTGCTTGATGGAATGCATATATGTCCCAGATGGCACAACAACCCATCCTAAAGATGGAAATTAATGACAAATGTGTTTGCACCCAACATCTGGTAGGTGCTGGCGAACTCATGATCTGTCTGATAGAGGTGGGGCCCTCTGGAGGTCTCGTGGTCACAAGAATAAAGCACTATAGTGAGTGTCGCGACTGGATTTCAGCTGAGAAAATAAAAGACTCTGTTGGTGCTTCCTATTTTATACTTGATGTTGAGGTGGAACTGCTGCAAATATGTGGACCACTTCTAATGGTTGTCTTTCTGCAATTTGCCTAGTGTCTGCATGAACTGCAACAAATTATGATCAGTGTGGATGACTATCTCCTTCCCGATAATTTAATGCCTCCATTGGTGGCAGGCTTTCACAATGGAGTACATCTCTTTTTCGTAAGTAGGGTACTTACAGACGACATATGATAGTGTCTCACTATGATAGGCCATGGGGTGGTCGTGCTGAGTGATGACTGCACCCATAACATAGTCTAAAGCATTTGTCTCAATCTCAAAGGGTTGTTACAGATCAAGTAATGAAAGCACTGGGGCGGAGCACAAGCGTTGCTTCAAATAATCGAACACTTTATGTTGGGAAAAGACTCACACAAATTTTTAATTACCACCACCCCTGGTTATTTCGTTGAGGGCCCATGCAATATGGGAGAATCCCAACACGAACTTGCGATAGAAATTGGCAAGGCATACGAAGCTCTGAAGCTCAGTGAGCATGGTTGGGGTTGGCTAGTCATGGATGAATTGGATCTTAGCTAGATCAACATGCACACCATGTGCATCAACAATGTATCCTATGTACTATATCCTGTCCATGCCAAAGGAGAATTTTTCCAAGTTGGCATATAGCTTGTGTTGTCACAAAGTGTGCAAAACCTATTGAATATGCTGCAAGTGTTCTGCCCAAGTCTTTTTGTAGATGAGGATGTCATCTAGATACAACACCAAAAAATAATTAGTGAAAGTACGGAAGATATCATCCATCATCCTCATGAGAGTTATTGAGGCATTTTTCAAACCAAAGGGCATGAGCAATCGTTCAAAAATACCTTCTTTTGACTTGAAGACAATTTTCCATACATCTATCTATTCTATTGGGACCTGATGGTAGCCAAACTTCATATCAATCTTACTGAAGTATTTTCCCCCCTTGAGATTATTAAGGAGATCGTCGATTTGGGGAATCGAGTATCAGTTCCTGACTGTGATGTTATTTAGGGTCTGATATTCAATGCATAATCACCAAGTCCCATATTTCTTTTCCACCGGCACGATTGGGGTTCCACAAGGTGATGAGTTGGGTCAGATGTGCCCCTTGTGAAGAATTTATTGGATCTGACACTTTATGTCCTCATTTTCTAGCAGAGAGCAGCGATAGACTGGCCCATTAGGTAGCGGTGAGACAAGATTCAGGTCGATGGGATGCTTGACCTAACAGTGCAGAGGTACCCTGGTAGGTGATGCGAAGATGTCTTTGTATTCTTCCACAACCTTATCCACTTGCTTCTGCTGCATGGAGAGGTCAGCTATGGAGGCCATGGAAGTGTCTGCAACCTTTCACTCACTCTGAGAGTGAATCACAAAGAAGAAAAACTTTCAGTTTGAGAAATGACCTTCCTGTATTGCTTGGAAAAGATTGAGGAAATATCACTAGGTGGGACTACCTCGGGAATCCTGTACAATTTCTTATTCAAATTAATAATAAAACTAAAAGGCCTAGACTCATATACAACATGACATTTCCATAAATAAGGTTGGCCCAAAATAACATCACAAACTTCAAGAGGAGAAACATCACACAATACCTCATATTTGAATGGCTTGATGTTGTACGACAAGCGACACTATTGGATGAAGTGAAGATCTCTTCCTTGATGGAGCCATTCGATGGTGTAGGGCTGCGGGTGCGATGTTGGCAGCAAGGCTAGTCACTTGATGACCTATGCTGAGATGAGGTTCTTCTAGCTACCACTATCAACGATGAAGTGTAGTGGAGTTCATTTTACGCACATCTATGAATGAAAGAGGCGCTCGCCTTCCTCTGGCTCATCAGGTTCACCAGGTTGGATCTTGCTGGTAGAAACGGTGGCACTGGGTTCCGCGTCAATGATTTGTCTCCCCTTTTCTGGTTCTAACTCAGAGTCAAAACCCACATTTTATTCAAAGGCTTTTACCTGAGCCACCGATGACTGTTTTAAGTGGCAATCAACAGTGTGATGCTAGGGGCTCTTATGGAAGTCGCACCACTTCCCAGTATATTTCTTCATATTCCCATCGTCTTTCTTTGCTTGTGGCTTGTAATGGTTGTCCTGAGGTTTCCCATATTTTTTCTGTGGGTTGGGGATGCCCTTGCCCTGCTTCTACTATGAGGAGCTCCCAGACCCAAACTGTCGCATCTTTTGTTTCAACTTCTACTCGATTTTGATAGCATATCGATAGACCGCACCTAAGGATGAGATATCCAAAAACTCCATTTTTGTCTGGATGTATCTATGCAGATCACTGCAGTACTTGAGCACCAAATTTTTCTAAGAATATTTGATACCCATCTTGGTGCGCAAGGTATGGAAGACATTAGTGAACTCTGCACTATTTGGTCTCTTTCGTAGTGTGGTCCATCTTGTATACAAGTCATTATAACTTCCAACAGGGTAGTATTGTTCCTTAATAGAATCCATGAAGGAACCCCAAGTGGGTGAAACTACAAATAATGTGGATGCCTCTATTTCATTTTTCTCACAGAAAGTCTCCCACCAATCTTTGACACGAGGGACGACCTTAAGGAGCGCAAATGTAATATTTTCTCTATCGAAAAAAATTTGGACTTAAAAATACCCTTCTAGGAGGTTTAACCATTTATCTACAAAATCTGCATGTATTTGACCTTCAAATATAGGAATATCAAAATTGATCTGTACCTTGAAGGGGGCGACACCTCTGCTTGAGGTGGATGCATCGCTTGTCGACAGTCGTCGAAGGATTTGTACAAAGTTGTCCATCATCTCATTCCTCTGTCGCTCAAGGGATTCCTCGAGCAACATTTTGAAAGCATCTCATGTCCCATCATCTTTCTTTTCTCCCACCATGTATGGTTTCTTGGGCATGCGAGAGAAGTTTTCCTCAAGAGAAACAAGCTCATTACCCAACGCGTCAGGGACATGCATTAAAAAAATGACAAGGAGTAGACCTCTTTGATACCGTTGATCCGGATTTGCGAGAAGAACGAAATGAAACCAAAAATTTATAATATTAACATAGAGAAACAGTGAAAAATAAAAAATATACAGTAAAACTTGACTTCTATTCAATCAGAAATATGTTGAAAATTGTAAAATGTAGACTAAAAACAAGCTTGCTAGAATGGTGGCAACTTATCTCTAAGAAGAGATGTGACGGCTACACTCATTCATAAGAAGATGAGTACAATGAAGCTCTGAAGGAATTTTTTACAATAAACATGAATTTCAGAACCATAGACATCCAAAATCTAACCCTAGGAGATGAAGCGCCAAAAGTCATGTGGGTCCCATTGGGGTAAATTAGTACATCAACTACCCGGGGTCGTAACTTTTGCATATGATCTCCGTTTAGGGTGCACGATAGTCTGTTGGAAAGTATTGACAAGGATCTTCATTTAGGGGGCTCAATCAGAGCCTTCAACTATAATTAAGGTGCCTCATCACGAAAAAATGTTGTTTAGGCCCTCAAAATGGCCCCAGAAGTTCAGGAACCAAAAAAACTACTAAAAATAGTAGTTGTCCAAAAATTGTTTTGAGCTGGTTGGAAAAGGTGGGTGGCCACTGAGATCCTCTTAGATCACTCTCTCAACTTTGAATGTGGGTAAAATAGGTTTAGTGTAGATTTTACAACAAGTAGCACATCTCATAGTTGGCATAATTTACCTTTTGACGACATAAAAATCATATCGGTCACGCATGCAAAGTCGTTGGTTTCTCAATTTTTCTAGATTCTCTAGATTTCCAAATCATGTTGATACTTTACCATAAGTACAAGTTTTGGTATTAAATGACAATTCACACGGGCCTCAAAGGAGTTTCCTAGCGGTTCAATTCATTGAAAGGGAAAGTAATCATCTTTGGGAAGTTCACACATACCACAAGTACACAATCAATTATGTTGTCACAATATCCAACCAGCATCATCTGTATGGTGGATTCAACAAATGATATCCCCATGTATCACACT
>SNQJ01S0032755.1:36265-51115 GCA_010110895.2 Picea sitchensis
GTTAGTTCTCTCTTCCACTCTGTATTACCATTTCCTCCATTCTCCACTCTATATATACCAACCCCCCCTCATGCTCCCGATGGAGCAATTTTCCATGCCCCATTCCCGCCCACCCTCGCCTATGAATTCTTCCATCGTTCATTTGGTATTTCCCCCGATTCAACCCATTGTATCAAATTTTATCAACTCTCTTTCCAACTTCCTCTTCATGGTGTGCCTTAGAAGATTGTCCATACTATGTTCATTTCAATTAGGTCGAGCAACTCAACATCCTACACTTCAATTTTCACGTGTCCATTATGTCACCAACTATTGGGTAGAGGTCCTTCCCCTGTATTTCCTAGAAAGACTTAGCTTAGTGCCACACAATTCCCTGAACTGTATTTTGTATTCATGGCTATTCACCAGTTATCTCAGCCCACCGCTGGTTAAAAAACCGCCATGCACCATCACCTTTGTTAATAGGAAGAGACCCTACTCTCTGGTTTTCCCAGATCCTTACTCTCATCTCTTTTCATGGATCCCCGTCCTCTAGCAGAGCACTCGTCTCAATCCCATTCACCCAGCTTAGTCATCAGGTTCTGTACTCTCACATATTGTCATGGATCCCCAACCCTTCAGCAGTAGAAACACTGAGGCTATTAGCTCATACTAGTCCTCCTAGAACAAAGAAACAAGCCAAGAATGGTGCTCTCTCTTGATGGAGCCTAAATTGTTTTTAGTGGTCGATGTTTGATAGTCGGCTTTAAACAGATCCCTCATTCACCTCCATAAACACCAGTGTAAGTTCTGAGTCCAACATTTGGCCACATGCACTCCAACTCTATCTTTCACCATGGCGCCTACTCAATTATTTCACGGACCTGGGTCGGGTTGATACTACAAGCTAAACAAATAATTTGTTCTTACTCAGGCCCGACCGCAATCGCAACTTATTTTGAAGACCGATGATTTTCTCTTACTCAAAATTTTCGGGTTGATCGCATGCAACAGTTGGCTCGTGGACAAGAAAAACAATAGTGGTGGGGGCCTGTTGGCACCCAAAGTTTTGGGTTCAATTCGTGTGTGTGCATAAACAAAGTTGTGTGCACTCAAGTCCAAGTTTCATGTGCACCCATTCTAGTTATGCACACATGGAATATGAATTTGCAAAGAAGGGCAATGAGTGTGCACCAAATTGAGTTTTGATATTGTGCACCGAGATGGAAGTCTACCAAATGCGTGTCGGTCCTAGTTTTGATGCGCATTAGAAATTAAGAAGATGCATGTTGGAATCAAGAAACGAATGATTGAGAAATCCTCTCAAATGATTACTGTTAGCAACACAAGGGATCATGGAGCTGACAAAAGATGAGTTGTTGAGGCAGTTAAGATTTCCTTGATTCCAAAAGGCTACGTGGACTGTAGGAAGGTGCCAGAAGTGAGGCGGTTTTGTCAGCAGTTCAAGTGGAGCAAAGCAGAAAGAGACAAAGCTCCTAAGTAGAGAAAGTTATAAAAGGAAGCAAAAATATAAGAGATAGAGTTATATGGTTAGATGAGATTCATTAAGTCGTTGGTATTGAGCTCACTCTAAGCCTGTGTAATGTTGTAATGCCTCTGAATATAAATATGAGTCGGTCATATGTATGAGATCTTGAGAGAATGTGCACTGCATAATGTGTTGTATTTCTGGGATTTATATAAAAGAAGATATGAAGATCTATTGTTGTCTAATACATTTTGTTTAATGTATACTATGTATTATGGAATGAAAGGAAAAATAAAGTTGTTGCAGTATCGATCTATTGTGTGTCTATCATATGTGATTGTGATATGTGTGTGTATTATTTTTATTTTACTTCTTAGTCCTAATAAGTTGTCAGATATGAGTTGCATGAATGCCAGCCCTGATGGATCTTTGTGTGTTTAGCCTTCATCCTTGTCACAAGACCTTATGGTCTCTATGATCCTCTCTACATCTTGGGTGAGAACTTGCTCGGGATTGGCCGAGGATTGGATTGGTCAACTCTGGACGAACCCTGGTTCTAAACTCCTCAATGTTAAGAAGGATGCGCACAAGCATGGAACAAAAATCCAACATGCCACGATAGATAGAGAGCTAAGTTGGAGAAGTGTGAATTCCCATGACATTGATTAAGAGGATTCCCTAGAAAAGCGACACCAGAATATGTATGAGGTGTCTACTCAAATATATGCAAGAACTAAATCAATACGTTGGATTGGATCTGAGTTATGTGATGCACCACAATTTGATAGAACAAAACCTGTGGAAGCACTCCTACTATAGATGGAGAAGACTATTCTCAAATATTAGCAGGTTCAGGCCATGGATGCCGTGGTGTGTGGAACATCTATGTGCTAGTGGGGGATACATCACATGATCATTCAATATTGGGTGGAGGTGGTTGAAAAAATTAAAGTTAGGTTCTAGCCAATCTCTGATTTCGAGTTAGACACATAGTATAAGGGCACTGAAGACCCTCAGGAGAACATCCATTATAGTGAGAGGCAATGGACTACTAAGAATATTCCTCACGCCCAATGGTTCCATCGATTTCATTCATACCATGGATATGGTTCATAGGAGTTGGTATATTCAGGAGGAGCTCTAGAGACAAAAAATAGACTGGGTGCAGGTAAGAACCCAATTTTGTACAATATTTTGTTTTACCATAGAGGACCTGACTCAAAGGGAGGCCCTCCTCCAGATAAAGAATTTTATATTTCACTGCCAACCGAAGGATATCATGTCTAAGGTGTTATGCTTGTATCATCATCCGGTGGAAAAAATGAAGGAAGTCATCCATTATTGGAAAGTGGAAGATGGAGACAACGATGACAATGACCCACAAGGTATACATATCAAAGAATTCGAGGGTGAGTGTGCAATGGAAGGGAAAGTGGAAGATATGGCTGTGTCAGACTATGGTCATCCAATTAAGACAAAGAAACATAATATTAACACTGAGGAAGCACCAAAGATGGCTATTATTGATGACTATTGGGACAAGGAGATTGTCACCCAGGTTGTCAATTTACTCAAGGAATACACATAATTATTTCCCCAGAGCTTCTCGGAAATGAATGGAATCGTAGAGTCCTTGGGGGCCATGAAAATTCAGCTCAAGCCAGACGCCAATGTTGGATGTGGGAATCATTGTTCTTATTGAAGAATACAATTAGATTAGTGCCATGGTGGTGCAACCAAATAAAATAGGAGACATTTAGGTATGTGTAGACCTTCAGAGCCTTAATGTAGCATGTGTGAATGATTCATTCCCTACTCCCTTCACCGATTAAGTTCTGGAGAATGTTGGAGGAAGAGAAGCCTACTCTTTTATAGGTGACTTTTCAGGCTATCATCAAGTCCACATTGTGGAGGAGGACCAATCCAAAACTACCTTTGCAACCGAGTGGGGTTCCTTTTCTTATACGATGATGCCCTTTGGGATGAAAAATTCCCCCATAGTGTTTTCCAATATTTTGGTCGTTGGTTTTAAGGAATTCATCCACAAGTTTCTTGAAGTTAACTTAGATGATTGGATAGTGTTTAGTTTGTTGAAGGAGCACATACATACCCTTTGTTTCATGTGGGATCGGTGTCATATTTTGTTAAATCTAAAAAAATGCATCTCATGTACGTCGTTTGGAATATTACTGGGCCATGTGGTATGCAAGGATGGATTGTTGGTTGACCAAGCTAAAATCGTTTCCATATTAGATATTGTGCCCCCCACATCAGTGCACAAATTACACAGAACATTAGGTCATACATGATATTGTCGACGATTTATTCAGGGCTATGTGAAAATTGCTTCCCCTTAGGAGAAACTACTGTGCAAATACACCAAGCACACATGGACACAGGAATGCCAACAAGCCTTGGACACGCTGAAGGAAAAATTGGTCACTGCGCCGATTTTGGTCTTTCTCGATTGGTCCAAGATCTTCCATGTTCATGTAGATGTGTCTTCCATTACATTGGGGGAAGTTCTTGTGTAGAAAGGTGAAGGAAATATTAATCATCCAGTTTATTTCACTAGACGTAAGTTGTTCGACACCAAAAATAATCACACTACAATCGAGTGTGAGGGCCTTGCCATGGTGTATTCCTTGCAGAATTTTTTCCATTACTTGTTGGGGACCCCGTTTAAATTCTTCACTGACCATTATACATTCAAGTATTTAGTCAACAAGCCAGTGTTGGGATAAAGGATATGCCGATGGTTGTTGCTCTTTCAAGAGTTTGAGTTTGAGGTCATTGGCATGCCAGGAAAATACAATGTCAGATCCGATCATCTGTCGCAGATTGAGCCTGGTGAAGCTAGTTGATGTCTCAACGATGAACTCCCCAATGCACAAATATTCTGTGCCAAAGCAGTCCCTAATCAATTAGCCAAGATCATTGAATTCCTCACCTTGGGATAGGCTCCAATGGGGTACACTTTGGCCCAACGTTGCCAGGTGGTGACCCACATCACAAATTATCAGTTGATCATTAGACAACTGTATAAACTGGGTGAAAATGTTATCTTGTGCAGATGTGCCTTCGAACATGAACGAGATACCAATTTGTATGAAGCTCATGAAGGAATTGCAGGGGGCACAATGTAGGTAAAGCCATCGCGTGAAAAATGTTGTGTGTAGGGATCTGGTGGCCCTCACTCTTCACTGATGCTAAGAAATATTGTAAACATTGTGACATGTGTCAATGGATTGGAAATCCTTGTAGAAGGGATGAGATCCCTCTATTTCTAGTTACAACATTAGATCCATTTGAGAAATGGGCAATTGATTTTATGGGCCCGATCAATCTGTCTACACGTCGGACAGGCACACACTATATTATAACTGCTACTAAATATTTGACATGATGGGCCGAAGCAAAGCGGGTTAAGGATTGTACAATAGAAACAACAACAAACTTCATTTTTGAGAATGTGATTACCATATTTGGTTGTCCGAAGGTGCTAATGAGTGACCAGGGCTCACATTTTCTAAACGAGATGATTTAGGCACTCACTCAAGAGTTCATGATTCATCACCAAAGGAGAACCCCCTATCATCCTCAAGCCAATGGTATAATTAAATCTTTCAATAATATTTTAGAACATGCTTTAACCAAGTTTTGATATGTGCAACGTTTCCTCGCAGTAATATGGGCCTATCGAACCAGCTACAAAAGAGTGGTGAAGCACACCCCATTCATATTGGTCCATGGAAAAGAGGCAGTCACGCTGTTAGAATTTGTTGTTCATAAATTACGCATTGATCTAGAAACTCATGCAATAGATGAGAAATCACTTCAACACAGGTTGGATGAACTCATGGAACATGAGGAGGATCGACTAGTGGCAGGATTCAACCAAGTGGTTGAGAAGCATAGACAAAAAACATGGCACAATTGCTACATCTGCCACAAAATTTTGGAGCATACGACAACAAATATTTACAACATCCTAGTAAGCTACATATGTGTTGGTTGGGCCCTTTTCGTCTAGTGTACATCAACGAAGTTGGTGCTACCAAGTTGTTCACACTACATGGAAAACTTCTCAAGAGACTTATTAATGGCAACAAGTTGAAGGTGTACTATGGCCCGCATTGGTCATCCATCACTTAGCTCTCTTTCTCCACCCTGATGTTCTATAGGGTGGGGTTAGCTTAGGATGTACAACATGTAGAAGAGTACATAGTTGGCATAATTTTACCATTTTGGTAGTGTAGCGTACACTCTAGTCACATAGGTGGATTAGATAGATTGGCAATTTTACATATTCCTAATATTTCTAATTCAGATCAAAGTTACGACCTACGTACAAAGTATTGGCTCTGGCAAGGGATTCCCACAGGACTGGGTTGAGCTACATGGTGCTACATTAACTTGAAGGGTCAAACAATCTGATTCAACCAAATCACCCATAACCCTAGCACACAATTAGTTATGACACCACACTCCTAAAGGCACATCACCAGTACAACGGATCTGAATCGTTATCTCCTCATCCTTGGGGATTCGTAGGGACTCTATAATTATTCTTCGATCAATCACATTGGTCGGTTCTTTTTCTTAATTTGGCTAACACCTCTGACCATTTACCACTCTATATATATCAACCTCCACCCATGCAATCATTGGAGAAATTATCCTTGTCCCATTCTCTCTCGCCCTTGCCCGTCGTCCACGTCCCCGTTTTCTCCTCACTCACTGTTATCTTTCCACTTTTCATTTGTCTTACCATATCTCCTTTCAGGTCCCCTTTCATGACCATCTTCATAGACATTCTGGGATGAGCAATTCCCAATCCGACTAGGAAACCCAAGAACCCACAGTCCAATTTTCAAGAATATTGACACTTCCTCATAAGTGTTGATGTTTTTGGTAGTAGCAGGAGGCATTCCCTCCTGTACACCTTTTCTTAGAGAGTAAGATTCCTAGAATTCAAAGGAAGACCATTGAACATTTGAACAATACCCCGGAAGAGAAGTCGGTCCACAAGAAAATAATAAAGTGGAAATAGAATTTCCAGGAAGAGAAATCAACGCACAGGAAAATAATAAAGTGAAAATATAATTTCCAGGAAGAGAAGTCAGCCCCATCTAAGTGAAAGAAAAAGTATAAATAAAGGTGTCACCTTGCTCATTTCATGATCATCACATCAACTCTCTTCTTCTAGTGCACATTGCCCAGTTGTCTCGTGCTAGTTGCAGTTGCCAGTTGTGCCAGTTCTGTGGTGTGCTATCTTGCTCTTGGTGATTTCTCTTGCACATTATCTCTATAAGAATTGTGATAGTATTGTGTGGTGACTCAACTACCCTCGCTAGGGTTTGACAAGGAGACGAGATAAGTTCTTGTATCAGGGTTTTTTCATTATCAATTTTTCTCTTGTGAATATAGCTTGTTCATGGTTGTATTGTATTATCAGAAAGATTCCCTCTAAGAAACATTGGTTGGGGTTTTCCCCAGCATTGGGGTTTTCCCAGGATAAATATTTGTGTCTTCTTGTGCTTGTTTATCCTGCTTATATTTTCAGTATATGGTTTTTGAATGTAAAAAAAAAGATCTAAATACTCTGGTAAATCTATTGCTCTAAAAATTTAAGAAAATCTAACATGGTATCAGAGTTGGTTACCTTCACAATAGTCTAATCATCGGAAGCAAGATTGTACTTTGGGACTTGTTGCTACACATTTTTCTTTTGTCAAGCTCATTGAGAACTTATTCCACAGTCGTTGGGAGTAAATCCACCATAGAGCAATTCGCCTCACCCTAGTGCATATCCTGAAATCCTAGCGTTGACTTTTTAAGAAGGTTGATCTTTTAGGCGTAGGGTTTCTACCCATGAAAATGATTACTAGTATGAGAGTTGAAGATAGGATGAATGGAATAGATAATTTCAGATCGTGGATGCACAGAGTACTTCACATTCTAGAAGATAATGAGCTCGTAGATCATGTTAAGCTAGTTCTCCCAGAACCAGAAGAAGATGCCAAGGAAAAGTACAAGAAGAATGAGATCAAGGCCAAGAGGATCTTGACAAATTCAATTAAGGATCACTTGATTCCTAATGTATCAGAATTTAAGACACCAAAGGAGATGTTTGATGCCTTAACAAGACTATATGAAATAAAGAATACAAGAAGGAAGCTAACCCTAAGGTATCAACTTAGAAACATGATGATGAGCAAGTCATATACAATTTCTACCTACTTCATGAACATTTCTCAGATCAAGGATCAACTAGCAGCTATTGGAGATTCAGTGGATGATGCAGAGCTTGTGACTACAACTCTTAATGGCTTTCCTTGCTCTTGGGATGCATTTGTTTGGGGAATTTGTGCAAGAAGGAAATTACCCAAATTTGACAAGCTATGGATAGACTGTACCCAGAAAGAATCAAGATTGATATCCAAGTCACAGAAGACCAATGATGAAGAGAATCAAGCTCTTGTTTCTCATGTGAAGAAAAGGAAAGAAAGAAGAAACACCAGTCTGAAAAAAAATAGAAGATCAGTTCCATATCACAAGAAGGAGGTATCTAAGATTAGTTGTTTCAACTGTCAGAAGTTGGGACACTTTGCTTATCAATGTCCTCAAGGGAAAGGAAAGAGAAACATTATGCACATGAAACATATATGGAGGATTCCAAATCTTAGAAGAAGACAAAGGAATCAAAAGATGAATAATATGTCTTTGTATTAGCCCTCATAGGTACCATCACTCAAGGAAGTGATATTTGGCTGGTGGACATTGGTGCTTCCAAGCACATGATTGGGTTCCAAAGTTCTATTACAAAATTGATAGAAAAAAGTTCATCCCTTCAGGTGGAACTTGGGGATGATTCCAAGAATGCAGTAAAAGGAGTAGGAGAAGCCTCCTACCAACTTGATTCAGGTAAATCTATTTCAATAAAGGATGTATTTTTTGTACAAGGCTTAAAGAAGAATCTTCTTTCTATCTATGATTTAGAATATCGAGGCTTCAGATTAGCTTTTGTTGATGGCCACGTCCTTCTATGGCCTAAGGTTTCAAGTATAGATTCAACTACTGTAATTGGTGTCCGAGAGGGAGGATTGTATAAATTGAAGGGACAGTAAAAAAAATCTCTTAAACACAACAATATAATCTCTAATGAGCATATGGCATCGAAGACTTGCTCACATCAACTACAGAGCCTTACCATTTTTTAGCAAGATGGTTATAGGTGTACCAGATATGTGGGTATAACATGATGGAGTGTGCAAATGATGCACACTTGGAAAGAATTCCAAGGGAATTTTTCCAAGAAGTGACAGTAGATGCAAGGGGATCATGGACATCATACATTCAAATGTATGTGGAAAAACAATGATACAATCTCTAGGTAACTTTTTATATTATGTCATTTTTATTGATGATTTCTCATGTAAAACTAGAAGAAGTATTCACCCGAAACAAACCAAAAGTTAGCCACTTGAGGATATTTGGCTGCCCAAAGTACATACATGTTCCCAAGGAAAAGAGAATGAATCTAGAGCATCCAAGAAAGAAAGTAACCTTCATTGGATATAGTCAGACTTCAAAGGCTTATAGAATATACATCCCCGGATAGAGACAAATTGAGATTAGCAGGGATGTTACCTTTGATGAAGAAGCAACCTTTAGGAAATATAGAGAGAATCACATGGATGAGGAAAAAGAGGAGAAAGAGGCTCCAAGGGATGCAGTAATGATTGACTCTACTCCGGAAGAACATATTCCAGAAGATCAGAATGAGACAGTAGAGCCAGAGGTACCTGTAGATCCACCCAGAGAAATTACAGTTACCAAGAAGAGACTAGCATGGCTTTGGAACACTTTGCAGGAGGCAAAAAAACATGCATCTCCCAATGGTTCTTTCAAAGAGAGTAAGAAACCACACAATTTTTCCAGCTATGTGGCACTGATGAGTAAGATCATTGACTCAAAACCTTCCACTTACGAGGAAGCTACAATGCAAAAAGTGAGGAAGGATACCATGAATGAAAAATACCAATCCATCATGAAGAATGGTGTGTGGGAAGTGGTTTCGAGACCAGAAGGGAAGTCAGTGGTGACTTCCAAGTGTATCTACAAGATCACACATGTTGCAGATGGAAACATAGAGAAGTACCAAGCTAGATTTGTGGCTAGAGGATTCTCCCAGAAAGAGGGAGAAGATTATGATGAGACATTTGCTCCAGTAGCATGGTACACTTACATTAGATCTATTATTTATATTGCTTCTATTATGGGATGGAAATTATGCCAGATGGATGTCAAGACTGCTTTCTTGAATGGTGTCATTGAAGAAGAAGTGTACATAGAGCAACCACAAGGTTTTGTGATCCATGGGAAGGAATTCCATGTTTGTAAATTAAATAAAGCTTTGTACGAGCTTAAGCAGGCACCTAGGGCATGGTATGCTAGAATAGACAACTATCTAATGAGCTTGGGGTTTACCAAAAGTGATGCAGTTCCCAACCTTTACTACAAGGTTGAAGATGGTTTCCCATTGATATTGGTACTATATGTGGATGACATGTTTCTTACAGGGGATGAGAAGCTCATATATGGGTGCAAGGGGGAACTCACTTCATAGTTCAAAATGAAGGATCTGGGTTTGATGCACTATTTCTTGGGAGTAGAAGTGTGGCAAAGACTAGATGAAATCTTCCTTAGCCAAGGAAAGTATACAATAGAGATTCTACATGGATTCTGGATGATGGAATCCAACTCCATTGCCACACATATGGTTATGAATATGAAGCTCATGAGTGATTCTTCTTCGGATTTGGTTGATCCTACAATGTACATACAATTGATTGGATCCTTGTTGTAACTAGTTAACACCAGGCCATATATATTCTTTGCAGTGAACACATTGAGTTAGTACATGGTTGAGACTAGACATGTACTTTTGGTAGCAACAAAGCATGTGTTGAGGTACCTACATGGTATGATTGGATATGGACTCAGATATGTCTCAGATGGTAAAGTAAAGTTGCAAGGTTATACAGACTCTGACTGGGCGGGGAGTGCAGTGGGAAGGGAAAACACATTAGGATGTTGGTTCATTTTGGGATTAGGTATGATCTCATGGTTGAGAAAAAAATAGACGTCAGTGGAACTCAATACAACAGAGGCATAATATATAGAAACTAGTGTTACAAGCCTTGAAGCAGTGTGGCTTCAGAAGTTGCTTACAGGGTTATTTGATCTAGAGTTGGAGCCAACTTTGATATATTGTGATAATCAAAGTTGTGTAAATATTTCAGAGAATCTAGTTTTTCATGACAAGTCAAAGCATATAGATATCAAATACCATTTCATCCGAGACATGGTGCAGAAAGGAGCAGTGGAGCTCCGGTACATATCCACAGATGAGCATATAGAAAACATTCTCATGAAGCCTCTATCTAGAGTGAAGTATGAGTACTTTAGAGAAAATCTTGGCATGATGAAGAATGTCCACCCTCGTTGAGAGGGAGTTGTGATGTTTCTCTTACAACAGGTAGATACTCTCCCTTTTGCCAAGGGTTTTCCAGATCAGTCATGTGAAGTGACTGATGGATTAATGAGTAGCATGGTACAAGTCTTTCCTATGCCATGTGAAGTGGCTAGCTGTGTTTAGGACTTATAGCATGGTCTTTCCTATGCCATGTGAAGTGGCTAGCTGTGTTTGGGACTTATAGCATGGTCTTTCCTATGCCATGTGAAGTGGCTAGGTGTGATTGGGACCATGGCATAGCCTTACCTAAGCCATGTGAAGTGCCTAGGTGTGAATGGGGTTGTGGTGGTATTCTTTCCCATACCATGTGAAATGGATGAGTGTGATTGGGACTACTAGGAGAGGAGAAACATCATAGATACTTGCAACATAGTTTTGTGACTATGTTGGTAGTCTTTCCCATGCCATCTGAAGTGGATGGGTGTGATTGGGACTAATAGATACTTGCAGTGTAGTGTTGAGACTATGGTAGTAGTCTTTCCTATGCCATGTGAAATGGATGAGCGTCATTGGGACTACCAGAGGAGAACATCATGGAATAATACCTCCCTCGCTGAGAGGGAGTGTTGATGTTTTTGGTAGCAACAGGAAGTATTCCCTCATGGAAAAAAAAATTTAGAGAGG
Source organism: Picea sitchensis (assembly GCA_010110895.2). Classification (NCBI taxonomy): domain Eukaryota; kingdom Viridiplantae; phylum Streptophyta; class Pinopsida; order Pinales; family Pinaceae; genus Picea; species Picea sitchensis. The sequence goes on from SNQJ01S0032755.1 coordinate 47,899, forward strand.
AAGATTCCCATAAGTAAAAGGAATACCATTGAACAATTGAAGAATACCCCAGAAGAGAAGTTAGCTCACAGGAAAATAATAAAGTGAAATAGAATTTCTAGAAAGAGAAGTCAACCCACATGAAAATAATAAAGTGGAAATATAATTTCCAGGAAGAGAAGTTGGCCCCAGCTAAGTGACATAACAAGTATAAATAAAGGTGACTCCTTTCTCATTCCATCATCATCAAATAAACTCTATTCTTCTAGTGTGCATTACCTAGTTTTCTCGTGTCAGTTGCAGTTGCAGTTGCCAATTGTGCTAGTTCTATGGTGCACTATCTTTCTCTTGGTGATTTATCTTGTGCGCTATCTCTAGAAGAGTTGTGCTAGTATTGTGTGGTGACTCAGCTACCCTTTCTAGGGTTTGACAAGGAAAATAGATAAGTTCTTGTATCGGGGTTTCTTCATTATTAGTTTTTCTCTTGTGAATAGAGCTTGTTCATGGTTGTATTGTATTATCAGAAAGATTCTCTCTAAGAAAAGTTGGCTGGGTTTTTCCCTAGGTTTGGGGTTTTCCCAAGATAAAACTTTGTGTCTTATTGCACTTATTTATCCTGCTTATATTTCAATATATGGTTGTTGAATGTAAAAAAAGAGATCTAAGTACTCTGATAAATCCATTGCTCTGAAAATTTAAGAAAATATAACAATAAGTTGTTAGGTAGAGGTCCCACCCTCTTATTCTCTACCAAGATACAGTCCAATTCCACACAATTCCCTGAACTGTGCTTTGAAGCTGCAACATTCCGCCAACTCTCTTGACCTGAAGTTGGTTTTCTCGTCTCCATGGATGATCACCTTTGCTAAAGAGGATAGCCCAAGGCTGTGGGCTCTCCACTCCACCAGAATAGGAGGTCCTCATCTTTTGTCATGTACTACCAAAACAATGAGACATGAGGAGGATGGTGTTCTCTCTCGATGGAGTTCTTTATTGGGATCTACTTCTTGTAGGTCAACGAGTAACTAGGCTAAGTTCTAGCTATATTATTTAGCCTAATTAGGAGGTTCTTTTCTAAATGATGTGCTTGAAACAAATCCCTCATTCATCACCATAGACACCCTCAAGGAAAAAGAGTTCAAGCATATATCTAAATAAAGTCCAAATCTATCATTTACCTTGTGGACTGCTCAACTCATTCCAGGATCTATGTCACGTTGCAACTACATCCTGAATAGATGAATTACTCTTGCTCAAACCTAACTACCACTACAAATTGGTTTAATGCTACGGCTCTATACTGTTGATGATTTTATCTTACTCAATTCTTGCATCATATACTCAATGAAGCAGTTGGCACCCAAAGTTTTTGGTTAATATTGCGCGTGCACACAAATAAAGTTGTTCTCACCTATTCCAGTTTTGTGCATGCTCAAGCAGTTGTGCGAGGAGTGACTGAAGGCACATGTGCCATGTCAAGTTTTGTTAACATGCATTAATTCCATATATGTCAATGCACATAGGGTCGGGTTTTCTGATGCACACCCCAAATCAAGAACACATTGCATAAACACCGGAAGCAAGAAAAGAATCGTATGGAAATCTCCCCAAATGATGACCACAAACATCATGAGGGATTATGGATCAACAAGAAGATGAGATGGAAAGGTAGTTGAGATTGCCACAATTCCAAAGAGGGGACGTGGAATGCATGCGGGACTAGAATTCAACATAGTGAGTGGAGAAGAACTGAAAGTGACTGAGTGCTAGAGCCAAGAAGCAAATAAAAGGGAGAAACAACAATTGAATAAAGGACAGTCAGTTAGCTTTTTCGTCAATTGGTTGTTGTTGTTGGTTGTTCAATGACCGAGTTAGTTAAGATAAAGTGTCCTTGAGCTCACGATGAGCATATGTTTTGTAATGTCTCTGGTTGTAAACATGGGTCTGTCATACTTGTAGAGTTTGAAAGGATCTGCATGGCACAGTGTAATGTAAACCTAGGGAATTATATATGGGAAAGTAAGACTCTATTTTTGTCAATGAATGAATTTCCTAATGTCCGTTGTATATGGTTGGAGAATGATAATAAATCTGCAGTGGTTTTGGACCGACAATGTGTCAATTGTATGTGTTTTCTTATGTTATATATCATTAATTGTTAAAGTAATATGAAATGCATTATATGAATGTCAACCTGGATGGATCTCTAGGTGTTTATCCCTTCATCCCTAACACAAGACCATATGGTCTTTGTTGGTGCAACTATTTGCATAATATATTACCAAACATAAATTATCAACCGAGATTCGTAATCAATAGAGTTGATGCACTATATGTGTCGATAACAGATAGGTTCCTATGTCTGTTTAGTATAGATTAGATAAGAAAACCATTTAGAAACCAACACACTCTTAAAAATAACAATCTTCACACAACTCGAAAGTTGGAAAGAAAAACTCATAAACAAGCAAAAGATCTTGCTTAGGTGATGGACCTGTCCATTGATGGCTCATGAAAGGAAAATATGAACTTTGATTCTATCCCCTGAAACAACTAAAATAACAAGTGGGATGCCCCATTAAATCTCATGTATGGTGAAATATGGAGATCCAACTGTTCCTGCATTACCACACTTTGCAACAAATTCGAATAGTAAAATCAAACAAAATAACATGAAATCAAAATAACAAATACATGAAATGAAAATCTACACTATCAATTTACAATAAGCTTACCAAGTTGGATCGATGGCCCTTGCCGATGCCAACATGGAAGCTTTTAGATCAACAGATGATAACTTTTAAGAGGGACAAAATCACCAAACTTGCATTAATCTTCAATAGGTAGGTTTACAAAAGGAGTCTCTTCATGAATCCAATCTACATCATAACAATTCTCCTCAAGAACTATCTCATAAAAATTCCCTTAATCTACATAATAATGAATCCCTCAAGAACCAATCTTACATCATAATAATTCCTCTCTAATCTACATAATAGTAATTCTCCTCCAATCTACATAATAATGATTCTCCTCCAATCTACATAATAATGATTCTCCCCCCCTCATGAAGAGAGGGCACTCTCTTTTATACCTGAGAGCTTTGAAAAGGAGATAAACATCTCATAATTATAGAGCCACTTTTCTCTCAACCCATTTCCCTTTATTACAAAATATAATCCCTTCAAATCCTCACACATATCTCTCATATATCTTGGATAAGATATGACAACCAAAT
>SNQJ01S0032756.1:39249-77944 GCA_010110895.2 Picea sitchensis
ACCGAGAATTTAATACCGTATTTGGACTCCACTGGCCCGGAGAACCAAAAGCGGCTCGCTGGCCCTGAAATTCAATGCCTCGCAGGCTGGTAGGCGGATGGATTGATGAGGGATGGGATGGTGAACCGCCCATCCGTAGAGTCGTCAGGTCTGATCGACGCGAGGGTAATCGCGCCACACGCAACCTCGCGAGAGGATAAGGCGTATGGCAGAAGCGATTGAGAGGGGAGACGCGAGGGGAACTCTGGCAGTTTTTACGCAGAGTGAGTGATAGCAGAGAGGGAGGATTGCAACCTTCGCTCCTGGTCACCGGCAGACAGGGAGACGCAGTCTCAACTGCATCGTGGTCTCAGCTCGGGGGTGTCTAGTGGTAAATCCATCAGGAGTCGCTACGCCTATGGTTGGGTGGAAACGAGCACCCCTCCCAGTAGTTGCACCCATTTCTGAAGTCACTTCTGATAAGTGTTTTTGTTTACCTATTGCCTCTTGTAATTCATAGAATGATACATATATGTATATGTTCATAGACCTGTGAAATTATGAACGATTTCAGTGTAGGAATGTCTGTGCAGTGTTTTGATAAGAATTATAGACATATGCTTATAACAGAGGAATCCATGCATGATTTAAATTGATAAAAGAATCTAATTATAGGTTGAATTAAGTTAGGCTTCCAGCCCATTCTCGGGAAGTTGTTTCCCTTCATCCATCTCCCGGAAGGCCCCAGAATAGATCTCTTGTAGAGATTTCCTCCTTGGAAAGGTTTACCCAGAACTTGGAATAGGAGCTTGAAAGTGCAAGTCTTAATAGCCTTGTACGAGGAGGAACGATCCTCTTCAAAACCCGAGATGGCAGCTTAAGGGAGGAATATCAAATCGACGGATGAGAATTCGTCGGGAAATCCACATTCTCCCCACAATCGTTAGATTAGCAGGAGAAGGAAGGGTGTTAAAGGCCTTACCACCTGATTTTCCTGTGTCTTCATGGGTAATGAAGAGTCTAGGGCCGTAGATCCCCGTGTTCCATGAGAACATCCGGACCGCTGATTTCCTCGTCTATAAAAGTTGTGGAAGAGCACACAAAGTGGCACCAGAACCGTTGGATCTCACTGAGGTGAGAGGAGGTTACGGCCACATTAGAGTCTAAGCTTGGAAGGCTGGTGAACCGTTGGATCAGCAGCCGAACTCCTGTGAACCTTTAGATCTGGCAGGAGTTGCACCGGGACTAAGCCCTAGTGAATAGAGGAGAGTTTCTAGAGTGTCATTGGGAATTCCGAGAGGGAAGAAATCACGACCTCAGGAATCGCGATCCGCGATATCCCGATAGGCGCAGGACCGTTTATCATGGGGGATACGTGTCAGGAGATCCCGGAAGTCGGGAATCGGAGAATCGGAGTTTTCGAGCACAAAGAAACCTGGTCATACGGAATCACGATCCGCGATTTCCCGACACGATCTGAACCGTTCATTTTGGAGGACGTGTGTCAGTAGATCCTGAAGGGTCGGAGTTCAGAGCATCGGGGATTTCGAAGGGAAGAAACCCTCGTACTTTGAAATCACGATACGTGAAATCCTGACAGGAGAATTGTGTGGGCCACAAGTGGAACTAGCGGAGGATAGGTGTCAGACCTTCGGGAAGATTCGAGAATCGGCATATCGGAGTTCTTGAGGACAAGGAACTCGAGACATTTCAAGTCCCGAACCCCGGAGGAAATCGGGACCGTTTATTTAGAGGACACATAGTAGAGATCTGCGCCATCGAAGAAAATCTCGACAAGGAGTCAATCTATCGGCGTTTGGAGTTCATCGGGATATCAGGGATCCCGGTGACAAGTGAATTGTGCACTTTGAAATCGGGATCCGCGAAACCCCGATCAGTGGGGAACAATTGTCCGAATAGCGAAGCTGAGGGAAGAGCCGTAGTGGGAGCCAGGTGTCAGCTTGATGGAGAATCGGTGTTCGAGAGATCGGGAAACCTACGAGTAGGTGTTTTACGACATTAGAAACCCCGTAGCCCCGATGAGAGGTAGGACTACGGTCCCGGACTCAGTGGTCACATTGGTCAGGGCTTAGCTTGGAGGGCTGAAGCACATCGGGGATCGGAGGATCGGGAGTTCCGGGTACATGTGCACCTCGGCACCGCAAACCCCGAAACCCCGATGAGAAGTTGTTGTTGTGGCCATATAGGAGCCGGTCATGTGGGCCAAAGGCTTAGCCAAGTGGGGTTGAGGCAACAAAGGAGCGATTCGAAGATCAGAGATCGGTGATTCAAGTTGCCAAAATATCGTGGGTGTCAAAACCTCGATAGAAGAAACCCCGACATAAGCATATGACGGTGGTCATATGAACGCAGGTCACATGGACCAGCAGTACGCTAGAAGAGGCTGGTGAAAAAGGGGCGCATCGAAAATTTGTCCCATTGGTGATCGGGTGTTCGATAGGACAGGGACTCTCGACAGCGGAAAGTCCAAAACCCCGAATCCCGATATTGAATCGGGGATTGGCATTTCGCTAATGCAAGATTCTGGAGATTTCTCATTTGTGAGAAATTAACCCAAAAATTTTGATTTATGATAGTGGGTATGTTACAGGAGCCTGGTGCGATCTAGTCAGCCTCGTAGGGATCAAGGAGCTACTGAGGGGAGGAAGAACCAAGAATGTAAACACGCGTGGTGTGATATCCTTCTAAACCATAATAAAATCCTAAGAGCCAGATATTTGTGGACGTAGCTCAGGAGGGGGTGAGCCATGGTAACATTGTGTTGTGGGATGGAATGAATGTGTTTTTTTGTTTGGTTAATTGATGAACATTGAATGAATGAAGTGATTAAGTAGATCTGGTATTTTACATGCATACGTAGATTAAATGTTATAGCCGAATGTTAAATAAGCTAAACAAAGGTTGCGCCATATGAATACAGATCTCGCTCAGTCTCAGGTTGCAAACACCTGAGTATTGCAGCCACCCATAAGAGTTATCTCGGGTGCGACTGTGCAGTGCACTCTGTGTATTGCGTTGCCTTCTGGGTAACCAGAGGGACCGATAGTCTTAAGGGCGTTTGTTGGGAAGCTTCTTAGTAATGAACCAGGGTCAGACAGTAGTGGTAATTGGTTAAAGAGAAAGATTATATATGCATAACCGACAAGTGAAGATAAACAAACCAACAAATGGTTTTGTTGTCGATTGATTGGAAGACAATGGGATTGAGCACATGAGATCTGCAGAATACCGGATTGGATGATATAAATGTAAAAGAATGCGCCACTAGAAGGGGATGTTGAGACCGTGGAATCCCACAAAGGCAGAGATCAAAAGTTGGCTGAAGACAAAGGAGCTAGAGTTTGCGCAAAAAGATAACAGAAACCCTAGAGTAACACTGCGCAAATATCTTGAGAAATATGTGTTTACTGATCTGCATGAAGTATTTTTCTGTGATTTCCCACACTTACTGCAGGAATGGATATTGAAGTTGAAGGACAACCACACAACAAATAGGACCCAACAGTTACAGTGGAACTCAATTCAGATCGCGCAGTTACAACAGGTGAATAACAAATTCACCTATGCAGTAGATTTTTGGCTCGACAATATTGTAGCAGGCTTTATAACAGAATTTGTAGTCGATACCGTGAAGTTGTACAACACAATAGAGCAAAATTTTCCATGCGGACCTCGAGGAAGGTATATTAGATCGTTGTATACTTCTATTAATATATTGTTATATAACAAAGGTGTAATGACAATGGAGTTAGACATTTAAACTTCCCTGCGTGCATGGGGGAAGGGGGAAGCACTGATAGGAAAAGGAGAAATGGAAGGAGAAGTGGATAAAGGAAAAAAGGAGGAAGCCTTGGACCCAATCATGATGGACGACGACCAAATCAAGTGGATCACGGTGACAGCTAGAAGGATGCGCAGTGGAGTACCCTACCAATACAAGGTGAACACTAAGAAGAGAGTCGTAGCCACGAGGGAAGGCTTGGCAAGTGATGAAGAAGAGGTAGAGGATCTTCGGGTTGTGGAGCAGATTGAGATAATCCTACACACAACATATGAGAGGAAGACGAGAGGTCCAAGACTGGAAAGAGAAGGCAACAATCCTATCCATATTAATGTCAGTGTGGAATCCATAAACCCATGTGCGACTAACACACCAAAGAGAACACCACCATTTAGACAACTGAATTTTGAGAGAAGGAAAACAATAAGAAGTACATCTACATAAGGAACAACAATTGGGGGAGCCAATTCAGGAAGCATTAGTCAAGTATCTACATCGCGCGGAGGTAGTAGTTCAACATTCAGGATGGCAGGACATGACCCCACCATCAGGTTACCAGAATTCAAAGGAGAAGCGTCGTAGGACCCGAAAAAGCACCTGTTTATCTGTGAAAGGATATGGGAAGCAAAATAGATCACAGACGAGGACACGGAACTTGCACAGTTATCTATCACAGTAAGGGATCACACATTGGATTGGTACATGAATTTAGCCACAAACAGTCCACCAGGGACAACGAGGACGATTGGGGATATCAAGAAGTTGTTGATAAATGAGTTTCAGAAGCCAAGTTCAGAGGACCAATACATGAACGAGATGATAGAAATTAAACAAAAACCAGGAGAATCGGTATGGAAGATTGACTAGAGATTCAAGCGACTAAAGGGAAAGTTGAAATATGTCATGACATATATGCAACACATGCACCTATTCATCAATTCACTGTTACCACACTTGAAATATCCACTGTGACAACAGAAGTTTCAGACGCAGGAAGAGGCTTTGCAGGCAGCCCTGGAACTGGAAGAAAACCAATATCTGAAGACAGATCCAACCATCGAAGAGATGAAAGAGGATATGAAGAACTTAACATTCCATCTAAACCAGAACAAAAGTAAGGACACAAGAGAATTTGTATGGTGTACCACATGCAGGACACCATAAGAACGAATGCCCAACATTCACGTAGTACATGGCAGCAGGAATGCCAAATCTGTTACCAACAGGATGACTATGGAGCGAAATCTGTAAGAAACAGGGCCACGATCCATATCATTGCCCAATGATGTAGAAATACCAAACAGTCCCAACGAGTTCATATTGCACCTTTTGAAAGTCAGTAGGCCATGATGACAAAGACTGTAGAACCATGGAATTGATGAGAGAAAGGACATCATATGCGTATAGGGTGCAGGCATAAATGATGGCAGGGAAAGTTGCACCTCAATTTAATCAGGCACCATCGCAGTATAATATTGTGCCGCAACAGTATAACAACGCGCAGCCACAATATAACACTGCACAACCGCAATATAACCCTGCGCAGTATAATCAGATACCTCAATAAAATACATTGTGTGGAGATCGCGTTGGGTACAAAGGAGGAGGACGAGGAAGAGGAGGTTTTGGACAGAGAAGAGGTCAAGTAGTGTGCCATAACTGCCAACAACCAGGGCACTATGCAAGAGAATTCCCTCTACCACATGTGACTTGCATGTATTGTCGTGCATCGGATCATTACACGGAAGAATGTTCAATGGAAGATCCAGAAAAAGAGGAATCAGAACAATCAGAATGTTCTATGGATTTCAGCAGAAGCAAGGGATGAAGGAAGAAACATCAACATAGTTACACGCGGAGGAGCTAAAACAGGAAATGATGCAGTGCGACAAGAGCCAATACAACATCAATGGGTGAAGAAGAATGCCGAACCAAGGAAGCAGTTTGACGCGCAGAACGAGAAGGAGATATTTAAACAAGCCAGACAAGAGTTTCTGAAGCTTGACATTGCGTTGACCTCAACTGTGTAACACAGTAAGGAAGTACTAGAGTACGAGATGCCTCTATCGTTGGATCATACCAAAGAAATGCAGCCCATGGGACAAGTAAGTACAATCAAAGGTTTTTTGCAATCATGTGTAAAATTACTAAATGATCCATCCTCTATCAAAGTATTACAAAATATGCTAGAAATATGTAGCGTTGAGACATAAGGAAAGCTAGAACAGAAAACAATCAATCACCTACATACAAGGAGAAGAACAAATAGGGAGTTTAGGCTGAACGCCAACATGGGAGATATCATACTTGATCTGGGATCCGAAGTCAATGTATTACCCAAAAAGACATGGCAATGTATGGGAGAGCCCACATTAGGATATTTACCCGTTCAGCTGAAACTGGAAAACTAGCACAGATTTCTACCAATTGGGAGACTAAAAGGAGTGACAGTAGACCTGGATGGAATGCGCACTAAAGCTGACTTCGAAGTAATAGAGATAGTGGATGACACAACACCTTACCTAGCCTTACTCGGCTTGGATTGGGCATTTGATAACCAAGCCATAATCAACTTAAAGACACGAAAGATGACATTTGAGTCGGGAGAATACATGGTCATTGTGCCATTAAACCCAACGGAAGGGGAAATATTTGTAGAGCCTACTTGCTTGGACTTGGAGGAAATTAGTCAGTTGTACAGAACAACTGCGTAAAATGAGGATTACGTAAACCCAACTATAGATGGGATACTCAGTTGGCGGAGCATAACCTCATGTGTGACAGACTCAGATATGGGTTTAGAAAATTGGCAACAGAGACTACACGAAGTTTCCACAAGAAGATGCGCAAGAATAGACCGCGCATTAAGATGGGTAGGTACGGAGATAAGGGAACCACCTAGCTTCCATGGGGTAAACGATATAGAAGCATTCTTGACACTTTACGAAGACGAAGTGTTAGAGAATTAGAGACTATTAGCACTAGATATAGCACTCAAGGCCAAACCTGCAAGATGGTGGGGCGCACATAAGGAAAAAATCAAGGATTGGTACCAATGTAAGCGATTAATGTGCATTAGGTTTGGCGCAGAACAAAGAAGCAACCAGCAGCAAAAATATGATGGATAGGGGGCACCAGCGGAACACTTGGAGAAGTGCAGAGCGCTGTGGAAAATGACACCCCCAAAGGAATGGCCTCATCATTTTGTACACACATTAGAGGGCATCCCAAAAAACTGGTATACGGACCAGGAACTGCGCAAAGGAACTACGAGCTGGACAATACTACAAGAGAACTTTACAGTCACTTTCTCATTCGAGCATGAGAACCCCAGCATAGATGCAACACTTAAACAAATAAGAGGGGTAATATTCATTAAGGAGCCATAAGAACAACATCAGAACAGACAGACAGTGAAAGAATTGTTGTCATGCTACCATGTGCAGGAAGAAGTACCAGATGAAGACGATCCACACGATATTCAGATTGAGGAAGTTGAAGGCGAAAGAGAAGTGGAAGGTCCACCTCTAGAATCAGAAGCAATTGTTGCGCCGATCAAGGTGAAGAAATTCAACATTGGGATAGTCAAGAATCCCAAGATGGCCAGCATTGGAGACTACTGGGATGAACAAATAGTGGAAAGCATAACATAGCTACTGCGCGAGTACAACGATCTGTTCCCCACAACGTTCACAGAAATGAAGGGAATAGCAGGAGAGCTAGGTGAGGTGAAGATACCACTCAGACCTGAGGCAAGACAAATCAGACAACGACCATACAAACTAAATCCGATATATAAGAAAAATGTTAAAGCTGAGATCGACAAGATGTTGGAGGCAGGAATCATAGAACCGGTGGAAGAATTAGAATGGATAAGCCCGATGGTAGTTCAGGAGAAAAAACAAGGTGGGATAAGAATAAGCGTCGACTTGAGGAAGTTGAATGATGCGTGCCTACATGACTCGCTCCCTACACCTTTCACGAATGAGGTGTTGGAGAACGTAGGAGGGTAGGAAGTTTATTCATTCACCGACGTATTTTCATGACACTATCAGATCAAGATAGCACCGGAAGATAGATACAATACCACTTTTGCTACATAATGGGGATCCTACCAGTACACAGTCATGTCGTTTGGACTAAAGAATGCACCAACAATATTTTCCAGAGTAGTCATAGCTGCATTTAAGGAATTTATCCACCAGTTTTTAGAGGTATACTTGGACGATTGGACAATCTATAGTATGTTGAAATACCATGTAGAGGTCTTGCCGTTGATGTTAGAAATATACATGCAGTGCCAGATATAATTAAACATCAAGAAGTGCATCTTCGGAACACCTTTTGGGATACTATTGGACCATATAGTATGCAAACAAGGTTTATTAGTAGATCCTGCCAAGATTGCAGTAATCGTTAACCTGCCACCACCAAAACTAGTCTGTCAACTAAGAGCGACATTGGGACACACAAGATACTACATAAAATTTATAAAAGGGTACGTGCAGATCACTGCGCCAATGGAGAAATTGTTAAGGAAAGGCACAAAGTTCCAGTGGAATGAAGATTGTCAACACAGTCTATGTTATCCCCCACTTTAGGGATAACTAAGGAGATAATGTCTCGAGGCCCACAGGTCTAAGACATGGAGTACTGAGAGCCAGATCGACTTGAGCATGGCCCTGGAGGGCCCATCTTTTCTTCCTTTCAACGCCTTCACTTTGTCAGCAGCAACAACATCCATCACCTCGGCTTGCTCTTGTAGCAGAGATAGATCTTTCTCCATGAGGTAATGAGTCTGGGTATCATGGTATGTCACTCTGATCCTCAAAACATTTGAATATGTGCATTTAGTTCTTTTGTTTCAAACGGGTGCTTGGATCTTACAATTATCCACTTGACCATGTCTGGGGGGGAATAACAGGATGCCCTAGTAAGCTTGTACCCATAGGTTTTGATTTTCCACTGGGGGGATTTCTGAAAAGTCATCGTCCGCTCCCGTCATACTTACCACTTTCCATCTTACTTCTCACTCATCCATCCCATCACATTGGGTTGGCCAATCATTTAAGGGTTTCACCTTGCCTTGTGGGAAGAAGGGGCTAAAGGCCTAGAAGGTAAAAGGAGTTGGTAAAAGATAAAAGCCTAAAAATAAGACTTCGAGATGCTTCACCCAGGGATCCCCGAGAAAGAAGTAAAAAGCTTCTTAGCAAGAAACAAGAGGGACCCATAAAAATAATAAAACAAGACCTAGTAAGAGGATAGGGGGTCTCATCACGAGCCAACCTATTACGTCCATGGGCATCTAGCAGTATGACACTACTAGCAACTGGTTACCACGCCAAGGCAGTGGCTCTTGGTGGCATAGACAAGAGAAAGGGGGTCTCATCACGAACCGACCTTCTAATTTCTGTGAAAATGATTATGGGTAACATTGCCACCAGTGATCACCATGCCAGGGCAGTGTCCCCTGATTAGCTTCTTGAAAGAAAAAGTAATAAAGAGTAAAGAATAAAAGGAATGAATGGGCTTGGAAACATTTGCATCCAGGACAGGTGCAACTCGCCTTCTACAAAGGCACCCACATGTAAGCCTTGCATTTCCCTTCTATCACTGCATCCCTTGTCAGGACATCCCTTATCCACCTCACCTATTAAAATGGCTTGGATTTGATCTCTTCCGGAAACATCCATTTTCCAGTGGACACTAGCCCAATAGGACGCCCTGTCACTTCCTCCAAACTTGCCTTGCAGATTTGTATAATGTCTTTGAGCACTTGACCGGGTAAAAGGGGTTTTATGCACATGTTTGATAAAATTGATGATTGGATGTGATTGACATTGCTATGATCCCTGTGACTTATGAGTCCATGGAGGGCGTATCTATTGATGTGCAGGATCATACCCGACGAACAGGTACCATATTGGATAGGTACGCATGGGAAGATGATTAGTTCGGACCTCCAAGGGGCTGGAGATGCCACCAGATGGATATTGAGACCCCAGTAGGGGGCAGAGACAAGACAGAGGGGTTTGCACTGGAGAAGAGGAGAACTTTCCACAGAGGCAGTCTGGCAGAGCCTTAACTAGGGGGGTTGTGCCCTCTCCACTGGAACGTTGGCCTTGGAAGGCCCATAACGTCACCTAGGATGCCTATGACATCATCCAGGATGCCTATGATGTCATCCAATATTATGGACGTTTTGTGAAGGCAGTTATGGAAATTGTGGCACGTGTGGTAGCTTGGAGAGGCCCAAGGAGGGCTAACATTTTGCTCCAGGAGGCCAATGTTTCCCTAAAAAGGGCTAACGTCACCCTAGAAAGAGAATGACGTATTTACTTTGCTTGATTAGGGTTTTAATTTATGACATTTAATGTAAAACAATATTATTTGGTATTTTGGCCTTGTCGACCTTTTGGTGACCTAAATTTTATTAAGGTCACTTAGTATTGTATAAGTAGAGAGCTAAAACTCTCATTTTAAACAACATCTTTCACTCACACTTAGTGAGGTCTGAAATTTGCGCCCTCCTTTAGGGTTTTTGGCTGAAAATTGATGCGCACTTGTTGAAGGAGGCTCTTTCTTGACTATTTTGGCATTTTCTTGGTGGAAGGTTTACAACTAGGGTTTGGCTATATGAATGCTTGATAAATGTAAGTGAATTTCTGCAAATCCTTCTTTATTTGAATGGTTCTAGTATCTTTTACTTGCATTTTAAATGAAATTTGTTGAATTAAACCCTAGGTAGCAAACACATGTTGGTGTCCTTGTTTCATGTCCCTATTAAGTTGTGCTAAGAGCCATTTTTTACTGAAGATAAGTGTTAGATCCTTGCCTTAGCAACACTCTACAATTCAATCTTCAAAGCTAGCCGTTTTAAATTACCTTTTGAGCTAGAGGAGGAGGAAGACGCACTAAGGCCTAGGTCTACTACACCTCAGTGAGTCATCTCCCCTAGGGTTTGATTGTTGAGGCCTTGCCTTAGCAACACTTCAACATTAAACCCTCTTGTCTCTAGCCCTATCACTATCATTTCGGCCCTTCAACATTTGCAGCTATTTTGACTCCATTTTCCCTAATAACGCATTGATCTAAGACTTCTTGTGTTGAGTACCTTGATCACACACAACTTCTAAATATTCTTGAACAATCATTAACTACTTCTAACCCTAGCTTAGACTAACATTCACTAACCCTATTGCTTCTATTACCTACTTGTGTTATACTTATACCTTGCAACATTTATTTGTCTTTAAAGCATTTGAGTGATTGGCTGAAGCGTAGCTTCTAATGTAGGTATTGTTACATTGATGATAAATTTCCACTGCACATTGTGAAGTTTCTTCTTTAGCATTTATTGTGAAGTGATACATTGTAATCATTGCTAGTTTACATCGTTGAATTGATTCATCAATATGTCTATCAATTGCTTTGTCTCGGGCATGTACACTTTTTTTGGTTATTACTTATCTTTATTGGCTGATTAGCCGAGACTTTCTGATCGGTGGTGACTTGTGAGGGGGGAAATATTACTTAGCCTTTTAACCCTTTGCCTTCTCAAAACCTCAGGTTACCAGGGACGTCTCCTCTGGGCCTACCACCCTAAACAAAAAGAGCTATCCTATCGAGGTGACCGTGGTAGGATAGTCTTAGTTTCTCCAATTTGCCTTTCATTCACCCATCCTGTACTCTAACTACAAACTATGCGATAACAATCTAGACACATTGAAAGAAAAGATGGTAATCGCACCAATACTAGTATTCCCAGACTGGGAGAAGACATTTCACGTACATGTAAATGCATCAGCCATAGCGCTTGGAGTTATTCTGGCGCAACCAGGAGCAAGGGAGTTGGACCATCCTATAGCATTTGCTAGTAGAAAACTGTCAGAATCGGATCAGAACTACAACACTACAGAGCGAGAAGGTCTGGTAATGGTGTATGCACTTCAGAAGTTCAGACATTACTTACTGGGGAAAAATTTCAAGATGTTCACAGACCATCGCTCAAATACCTAGTCAACAAGCCAGTGTTGGGGGGGAGAATTTGCAGATGGCTATTGTTGTTTCAAGAATTTGATTTTGAGGTAATAGTCAAGCCAGGAAAACTGAACGCAAGACCTGATCACCTGTCAAGGATCACAAATGGGGAGGAACCGACAAATCTAGAAGACAATTTTTCGGACGCACAGTTATTTCCAGTCCAGATCGTCGATGAATACTTCACAGACATTATCCAGTACTTGAGTACAGGGACTACGCCAGAGGAATATAACACCGCACAAAAGAAAAACTTGGTAGTCAGGGCTACAAACTATCAGCTAATTGCAAGACACTTATACAAAATGGGCGCAGATAGCATCTTGAGAAGGTGTGTGTTAGAACATGAAAGACCAAGGATTTTAGTAGAAGCCCATGAGGGAATAGCAGGAGGACACTATGCAGGCAAAGCTACCGCGCAAAAGGTATTGAGCGCAGGACTATGGTGGCCAACCATTCACAGAGACACAAAGGAGTATTGTCAAAAATGCGATGTATGTGCAAGATCACTTGTTGGTTAGTACTTCATATAATCAAGGACTTTTGATATAAAACAATTGATTGATAATATTGATGAAGAAAATCAATGATGTACAATAACAATGATTACAATATATCACTTCACAATAAATGCTTAAGAAGAAACTTCACAATGTGCAATGGCAATTTATCATCAATGTAACAATACCAACATTAGAAGCAATGCTTTAGCCAATCTTTCAATTGCTTTGAAGATGTAATAAATGTTGCATGGATATGATTATAACACAAGTAGATGAAAACAACAATAGGGTTGGTAAGTGTTAGTCTAAGCTAGGGTTAGAAGGGTAAATGATTATTGAAAGTATTGGATGTTTGTGATCAAGGTACTCAAGCATAGGAGGTCTTAGATCAGTGCGCTATTAGGGCAAATGGAGTCAAACCGGCTACAAAAGTTGAAGGATGAAATGATAATGGTTGGGATAAAGACAAGAGGTGTATGATGGTTGAAGTGTTGCTAAGGCAAGGCTTCAACCTATCAACCCTAGGGGAAGACGACTCACTAAGGTATAGTAAACCTGGGCCTTAGTGCGTCTTCCTCCTTCTTTAGCTCAAAGGGAAAGCAAAAAACGGCTAACTTGAAGAGTGAATAGTAGAGTGTTGTTATGGCAAGTCTCTAACATTTATCTTCAGCAAATAAAATGGCTCTTAGCATAACTTATTAGGGACTTGAAACAAGGACACCAACATGTGCTTATTCCCTAGGGTTTAATCCATCAAATTTCATTAAAATGCAAGTAAAAGATACCATAACCATTCAAATAAAAGAAGGATTGCATAAATTCACTTACATTCATCAAGCATTCATTAAGCCAAACCCTAGCTGTAACCCTTTCACCAAGAAAATGCAGAAAATAGCCAAGAAAATCCTCCTTCAACAAGTGTGCATCACTAATTTCATCCAAAAACCCTAAAGGAGGGCCCAAATTTTAGACCTCACACAAGTGTGAGTGAAAGATGATGAATAGAAGAGAGTTTAGCTCTCTTACTTATACAATAGCAATGACCTTAATTAAAGTTTAGGTCACCAAAAGGCTGACAAGGCCAAAATACATAATAATATTGTTTTACATTAAATGTCACAATTAAAACCCCAATCAAGCAAATAAAGGTGACGTCATGCCCCTCTAGGGTGATGCTAGCCCTTTTTAGGGCAACATGGGCCTCCTGGAGCAAAACGTTAGCCCTTCTTGGGCCTCTGGAAGCTGTCACACATGCTAAATATGCCACAACTGCCTCCCAAAACTCCCATATCGCTGGATGACATCATAAGATGTCTTGGGTGACGTCATGGGCCTTCCAAGGCCAACATCCCAATGGAAAAGGCACAACCCCCCTGGGTAAGGCTTTGTCAGGTTGCCTTTGTGAAACGTCCTCCTCTTCTTCGGTGCAAACCCCTCTGACCTGTCTCTGCCCCCTGTTGGGGTCTCAACATTCATCTAGTGGGCTCTCAGCCCCATGGAGGTCCGAACTAATCATCTCCCCATGTGTACCTGTCCAATATGGTACCTGTCCCTTGAGTATGATCTTGGAGATCAACAGATACACCCTCGATGGGCTCATAAGTCACAGGGATCATAGCAATGTCAATCACATCCAATCATCATTTTTATTAAACATGTGCATAAAACCCCTTTTACCCAGTCAAGTGCTCAAAGACATTACACAAATCTACAAGCCAAGTT
This sequence comes from Picea sitchensis, assembly GCA_010110895.2. Classification (NCBI taxonomy): domain Eukaryota; kingdom Viridiplantae; phylum Streptophyta; class Pinopsida; order Pinales; family Pinaceae; genus Picea; species Picea sitchensis. The sequence goes on from SNQJ01S0032756.1 coordinate 53,296, forward strand.
TGGAAGAAGTGATAGGGTGTCCTATTGGGCTAATGCTCACTGGATATGGGATGTTTCCGGGAGAAGTCAAATCCAAGTCATGTGAGTGGATGAGGTGGATAAGGGATGTCTGGACAAGGGGTGCGGTGATAGCAGGGAAATGCATGGCTTACCTATGGGTGCCTCTGTAGAGGGTGAGATGGACCTGTCTTGGATGCAAATGTTTCCAAGCCCATTCATGCCTTTTATCTTTTTTCTTTATTTCTTTTTCTTTCAAGAAGCTAATTAGGGGACACTGCCCTGACGTGGTGAGCAGTGGTGGCAATGTTACCCACAAGCACTTTCATGGAAATGAGAAGGATGGCTCATGATGAGACCCCCTTTCTCTTGGCTATGCCACCAAGAGCCACTACCCTGGTGTGCTAACCAGTTGCTAGTAGTGTCATACCGCTAGATGCCCATGGACCTAGTAGGTTGGCTTGTGATGAGACCCCCTATCCTCTGACTATGTCTTGTTTTATTATTTTTTATGGGTCCCTGTATTTCTTGTTGAGAAGCCTTTTAATGCTTTCTCGGGGATCCCTGGGCGAAGTATCTCGAGGTTTTATTTTTAGGATTTTTTCTTTTTCCCGTTGCTTTTACCCTCTGGGCCTTTAGCCCCTTCTTCCCACAAAGTAAGGTGCAACCCTTAAATAATTGGCCAACCCAATGCCCAGACCAATGTAATGGGATGGATGAGGGGGAGTAAGATGGAAAAAGGTAATTATGATGGGAGCGGACGATGACTCTTCATGAATCCCCCCAGTGACAACTCAAAACCTATGGGCACAAGCTTACTAGGGAATCTTGTCATTCCCCCCAAACATGGTCAAGTGGATAAGTATAAGATCCAAGCACCCGTTAGAAACAAAAAGAACTAAATGCACATATTCAAAGGTTTTGAGGATCAAAGTGACACATACCATGATACCTAGACTCATTACCTCATGGANTCCTATTGGGCTAATGCTCACTGGATATGGGATGTTTCCGGGAGAAGTCAAATCCAAGTCATGTGAGTGGATGAGGTGGATAAGGGATGTCTGGACAAGGGGTGCGGTGATAGCAGGGAAATGCATGGCTTACCTATGGGTGCCTCTGTAGAGGGTGAGATGGACCTGTCTTGGATGCAAATGTTTCCAAGCCCATTCATGCCTTTTATCTTTTTTCTTTATTTCTTTTTCTTTCAAGAAGCTAATTAGGGGACACTGCCCTGACGTGGTGAGCAGTGGTGGCAATGTTACCCACAAGCACTTTCATGGAAATGAGAAGGATGGCTCATGATGAGACCCCCTTTCTCTTGGCTATGCCACCAAGAGCCACTACCCTGGTGTGCTAACCAGTTGCTAGTAGTGTCATACCGCTAGATGCCCATGGACCTAGTAGGTTGGCTTGTGATGAGACCCCCTATCCTCTGACTATGTCTTGTTTTATTATTTTTTATGGGTCCCTGTATTTCTTGTTGAGAAGCCTTTTAATGCTTTCTCGGGGATCCCTGGGCGAAGTATCTCGAGGTTTTATTTTTAGGATTTTTTCTTTTTCCCGTTGCTTTTACCCTCTGGGCCTTTAGCCCCTTCTTCCCACAAAGTAAGGTGCAACCCTTAAATAATTGGCCAACCCAATGCCCAGACCAATGTAATGGGATGGATGAGGGGGAGTAAGATGGAAAAAGGTAATTATGATGGGAGCGGACGATGACTCTTCATGAATCCCCCCAGTGACAACTCAAAACCTATGGGCACAAGCTTACTAGGGAATCTTGTCATTCCCCCCAAACATGGTCAAGTGGATAAGTATAAGATCCAAGCACCCGTTAGAAACAAAAAGAACTAAATGCACATATTCAAAGGTTTTGAGGATCAAAGTGACACATACCATGATACCTAGACTCATTACCTCATGGAACAAGATCCATCTCTGCTACAGGACCATGCTAAGGTGATGGATGTTGTTGTTGCTAACAAAGTGGAGGTGTTGAAGGAAGAAAAGATGGGCCCTCCAGGGCCATGCTCAAGTTGATCTGGCTCTCGGTACTTCATGTACTCTAGGACCTATGTGCCTCGAGATATAATCTCCTTAGTTATCCCTAAAGTGGGGGATAACAGGCCCAAACAAAAGCAATGGAGCTCACGGAGAATTTCCAAGCGATTGCAAGAGAGATCGACGAAGCACATCAGGGTTAGGTGGCTCGGGATGAGCCACATGTCAGTGTTGGGGGCCTGTTGGAAGAAGGACGAATAAGAAAGAAAGGTTATTTTGGGAAGAAAGGCATGCAAGAGGAAAGCGACAGCTAGAAGGAAAAGCAGCATGCGCGTATGTATGGAAGACCTAACAACGCTAGGTTTAGGGTTTTTGTAATACATTGTAATGGTTGGTGAGCCGAAAATATAAGTAAGTAGTACTGAAGAGGAAAAGAGACACAGAGACACACAAGAGAGAGAGAGAGAGAGGGAATACTGTAAGAACTATACAAATCCATAAGCTGGTGAGCGAAGGAGGGAATGAGCGACTCGATCCCGAGGGTTAGATCGCAGGCTAAGGACCCTGGTACGATCTAGTCAACCTCGTAGGGATCAAGGAGCTACTGAGGGGAGGAAGAACCAAGAATGTAAACACGTGCAGCGTGATATCCTTCTCAACCATAATAAAATCCTAAGAGCCATATCTTTGTGGACGTAGCCCAGGAGGGGGTGAACCATGGTAACACTGTGTTGTGGGATGGAATGAATGTGTTTCTATGTCTGGTTAATTGATGAACATTGAATGAATGAAGTGATTAAGTAGATCTGGTATTTTACATGCATATGTAGATTAAATGTTATAGCCGAATGTTAAATAAGCTAAACAAAGGTTGCAACATATGAATACAGATCTCGATCAGTCCCGGGTTGCAAAAACCTGAGTATTGCAGCCACCCATAAGAGCTATCTCGGGTGAGACTATGCAGTGAACTATGTGTATTGCGTTGCCTTCTGGGTAACCAGAGGGGCCGATAGTCTTAAGGGATTTTGTTGGGAAGCTTCTTAGTAATGAACCAGGGTCAGAATGCAGTGGTAATTGGTTAAAGAGAAATATTATATATGCATAACCGACAAGCGAAGATAAACAAACCAACACCTAGCACGCATTTGATATGTCACATTGGAGTTTTAAACAAGGGTTGGCGCATTTGTTAAGTTGGAGACTTAGGGAAATGGTGGTGTATTCGACTTGCATTAAATTGATTTCAGTTAGTGGTTGATGTGTTGTATGTTATCTTGATCATACTGGCTATGGATGAATGTAGATACGACATGCAATAAATGCACGTCGCTCTAACCCTCCTCGAGCTCGACACCCTAGTCATTTTGCATTTTCTCTTGTTGGTTGTTGTTGCTCCGCTTTGTTCGGTTGTGGAAGAGGTATACAGGGTTGGTTGTTTCTCCTTAGCAATTTTTACACAAGTATGGATTTCTTGCTGCTCCATCCATGAATATTTCGCTTTGCTCTTTAATTAAGTCAACATTTGACTCTTGAGTTTGCTCGTTGTATGTGCTTTTCCGAAGTTATGGTATATGGAAATTTTGACTGTGTATGGATTGGTGGTTAAGTGTTGGTCTTTGTGGCATTGTATTTGAACCATGCGCATTGAAAATCTATGTGGATGTCTCTTACTATATATGGTATTCGTGCTTTACTTGTGGGAAAGAATACAGTTGGGGAAACTCTTGGGCCTGCCTTGCCTCTGGTTTCTTGTTTTGGGTTTCTTCCCTAAGCGTATCACTACTCCTTACCTGTGGGTTATATGGACACTCTACCTGTCATTTAAGTTGTTAGTTTTCATGCCCATTGTGCTTGCGTCCTTGTAACAACTCTGTGAATATAAATGAGAATTTTTATAGAAGTATTAAGCTTCTCGTGCTCCTTTGGCTAAACCCTCAATCTGGTCAGCTCGTCACCCTCACCGCATTACTCTTCAATGTTGTGTATTGAACCCTGTGTATTGGAAATTATTTTGGAGGTGGCAAACCCAAAATTTAATAAAGGCACTGTTCATGCTCATTTTTGGTCATGGGTTTAGTTGGTTATTTGTTGTGCAAGGATGGAAAGAATGTTAAGCCCACTTATTTGTCTGGTAATACAATCTGTCCTATGAAGATATTGGGTTGATGAAAGCATTGAAAATCATTGTTTAAGGGATACGACCTACTGTGTATTCGATTTTGTATGAAAGGAATACATCTGTGGATGAATTATATATGTGTTGAATAAGTTTTGTGAACCAGAATGAAAGGGATTTTAAAAGCATTTTTATTTGGAGTTTCAAATTTGAATTATGTTATACACGAGGATCCCTTTTGGGGCCACTTCGTGGAACCCTGTGGTGATTTAAAATGTATTGGTGATTATATTGTGGACCACAGTCTATCCTTTCCTCGACTTTTTGTTGTGTTGGATGTGATTATTACGATGTTGTTCACTCCTCGACTGTGTTATATACAAGCAGTATTATTATTACTAAATAATTCTTGGGCAATAAAATATAAATTGGTTGTTGTGCAAAGAAATTTCTAAGGCAAATGAGCAGCTTTGAAAAGAAACACCAGTTTTGGGTTGTATTTTTTAAAACAGGGTGTTGTTCAATTTTGAGACAATAAGAGTTGGTGAATCTGGTGATTGTTAATTGATGGCGTAGATGGCATTGTTTGATATATTATTAGGACAATATCCATGGGAGTCCTTTCCATTATACCATTTTTCGCAAAATACACTCCCCTCATTATCCCAATTACATTTTTCACTCCTTGTTTTGTTGTTACTCATTTTTAAGGAAAGGTCTGTATGGAAATGAAAGAAATGAAGTGGAAGTAATTGATGATTGGTATTATGAGATATGTTTAGATGCATAATTGATTGTTTTTTTTTATTGCTTGAACAATATTTGTAAATATTTCCCCCTCCATGATATCACTTTACGCTAAATACAAGCCCTCCATACTCCCAATGACTCTATCAATTCCTTGTTCGTGTGGCAATTAATAAATGGCATTTTTATGGATGGATTGCATGCGTCATGTAGTAAATAATAGAGCCAACTCTTGATTTATTTAAGTAGAGTTTCATGTATGGGTTATTAAGAACTTTTCATGACTGGTTAAATATTGCTACAGGATGAGTTTTTTTCAGCAGGGGCAGTAATGGCCGAAATAATAGAAGAAAATGTAATTATTCACTTCAATGTTGATCCACAAGAGTTAAACCAGTTGTTTCAAGATGGGTTTTTCAATTTGGTTGGCCATGGTATATTGCATCCTCAACCTGACAGACCCCCATTTCAACCTCCTTAGAATTTTCTTGGCATTCTTGTTCCTCCACATGTGTCAATGCAGCCCAAAGTCCCCGCTAATGACGGTTGGCAAGAAATTATCCACCAATCTGTCTCTCACCACCGTGGTTGGCCCATTGTGTCATTGCCTTTACAAACATCGGTTAATCCAAATGCTCAAATTTCTCATGATGTTTCGCCAGTACAGTCCTCGCACGCCAGCAAAAGATTAAAGATTGATATCCCAAAACTTGTGCAAGAAAAAGGAAAAGCATCGGCCTCCCCCTCCAGTCCATCCATAGAGTCTGTTAAATATGTGTCTTCACGTCTCCACCTAAAAGATGACTGCTCCCATGTGATCAGCGAAATACAACCCCAAGGGTCTAACCAACCAAGGGCTACCCTATAAAAGTCAAGAGGAATACAATTTTTATATCTCAAAATTAAATAAAATCAGATTATTGTTCTGTCTCATACACGTGTTTTCATGACTTGGTTCTTCCTTTCGCTTTTGTCTCCATGTTTACTTTATTGTAAAATTTGTATACATTCATGTAGCTTTGTTTAAATTTTATTTTTAAATTGCAACATACACCAATCATAAAATCAGCCTTGATCCTTTGTAATTAATACTTGTGGATTGAGTGAATGTTTGGAGGCTATAAACCCCTGGTGACATTCTCAACTATCTTGTCTTAGCCAGACAAGATCTGAAAATGATTGAGTGAGGTATTCCATACATTTTCCTCGACAGTGAGGAGAAGAACAATGTTGCAAATTGTATCCCAGAAAAGGTTGTAGAAACCTTGGTGAAGATGACTAAAGAACACAAGAAGCTTCTAGCTAAAGACTTGGGGGAGGTGGAGATTACAGAGGATAAAACCGCTGATGATAAGGCTGATTTGCAAGTTGCAGAAAAAAAATGCCTATGAGAGGTGGGGAATGCGATCTATCTCTTGGATATAGAAGATGTAGACGTCATTCACAACATGGTTGAACAAGGGACCATTATGGAGAATATTTTCATAGAAACCAAGGTGTAAAACTTTTCCTAGGTATGGTGAGATTTGACTTCATACAAAGAAGTTTGGTTGTTGAGGTGAACAAAGTTTTGGAGGTGAAGATTATAGAGGAAAATGTGTTAGCACTTCACATACTTAACAGATTATCCCAAGTGGGTTGGGATAGTTGGAGATTGACCAATGGATATGTAAAATCTATGGAGAGAGTGAAAGATTGGATGTGGAAGTTTGGAGTGCATGAATGGGACACTGTCGAGAGTGAGTCATGGTTCGATAGGTGGAGAAAAATGAAGAAACTAGAGTGTAGTACTGCCGGGAGTGAGTATGATGCAAAGCATCGTCACCTTTTTGGAAAACTCCATGCAATCAGTAGACTACACCACGCATCCCAAAATGTGGCAGTGTTGTGGCCAATGAAGGTCCACATTTCGTTCCAAAACGTGATTGTCTTGCATGCCAATGAAGGTCCATATTTCTTCCAAAACATGGCAATCTTGCATGCCAATGAAGAGCCACGTTCAGTAATATTTGTATAAGAAGAGGTAGGCAACAATGACAACGAAGGCTTGGGAGCATTGCGGAGACTCGAAGGAGCTTGTAGATGCGATGAGAGGAGTTGTGCATACCAGAGGGAAATGCAAAATGGGCGGAATGTTTTGAGTATCAACAAACCTCAGTTGTTTACATCATCTTATAACCCTCACCTTCAAATAACAAATTTTCTGAATTTGCCTTAGACCAAACATCATCCAACAACATCAGAGTTGGCTTAGCTTGCCTCAACAAATGTTGTTGCAGATGTCTACGAGCATCCCCCACACTCTGAATTCAAGTTTCTTCCTACACACAATCTTCTCCCACATATTCTCCAAAATTACCTTAAGGTTTGGGGACTTTGAGGCAGTGATGAAAATGATATTGTTTCTAAAAGCCCCTGGCATTCATACAGAGGCAATTGCTTAGATAGAATCCAAAATCTGAACAAGAATACGTTCTTTAATAAGTTTCACTATCAAAAAAGGCACTAAAGAACTTGTCATCAAAAATCTACGACGCAATTTATGTATGGCCCAAGCTACACCATAATTGTATCTTAAACAAATTAAAATGGAAAGAAACATCAACAACAATGGGATTATTTTGTAAAAAAACATAAGATACCTTCCTAAAACCAAAAACCCTATTGGTTGCCATTAACATATAGAGTTTACAATATAATAGGTCTGCGGGGTTGTCAAAGCAGCCTATATATTGTAGGAAGTGGGCAAAGTTTCTTTTATGAATGTTTGTGAAGCCTTTTCTAGAGAAGAGATGACTAAGATTGGACTTCTTGACCCTTGTCCCAGAATTGGAGTTGGCATATTATAGGGCACTTGTTAAGCCCTAGACAAAGCCCCGTACAAAGCCCCCATGTTAGGTATAAAACCCCTTTATTAATCCCCTTATACAATTATTGCATTTCTTGTGTTATAATTGCATGTAGGCTCTAAACCCCTTCATTGCACTCTTTCATTATATTTGGACCCTTTGTCTCCTATATATATACCAAAGAGACCTAGTCTTAGGATCCTCTTATCTCATATCATATTGTATTTTCAAGTGGATATATTGTAAAAGGAGGTTCCCCCCTCGAAGTGGACTATAATTATTGACCTTTTATCATTTTTAAGGAATTGGATCATAACATTTGGTATCTGAGCTCATCGATCCTAGGGTTTTTCTTCTCCAAGCAAGTCTTCTTAGCATTTTAGCCATAACTTGTTTTCTAGGACGACTCAGACCATGAAACTTGGAGGTTATTTAGAGGACATATTAAGCTATCCATGGTAAAAATTTCAGCTTCTGGGTCATCATACTTTCGGATATACACCCCGTGGAAGAAAGTGTATCTAACTAGTCCTATTAACTAGTCTCAAACAGGTGTTCCGGGTAAAATCGTCATATCTTCTTTAACGATGATCCAAATTCAGTGAGACAAGTTTCGTTGGAAGGAGGACAGTCTGTAGTATGTCTGGTATAAGTTTTAGAATCAGATATAAAATATTGTGCACATGGCATGCTGTACAAGTGTGCTCTCCTAGAAAGGCCAAAAATCAGCAAGGTGTGGAGAAGTTACCCTAACTTCCACTTGGCATTTCCAATTTTGATAAGACCTGTGGCATTGAAGAGAGGACATGTCAAAGTACTATAGGACAAAATTTCAGACTCATAAGGGCCAAAATTTCATAATGACATTGTTGGGACTTCGTTTTTTCATGTTTTAATGCATGTTCTAATCATTTTATTCAATCAACTGTTAGAAAAACAGAACCACGGAGCAATAAAATAAAAAAAATGCAGAAACAAAACACAGAAGACACACAATACAAGAGAGACACAAAGTTACGTGGTTCACCCAGTGTGGGCTACGTCCACCAGAGAAATTGCCAGGTCCTTCCTTTATTATTATCCAGCAAATGAAGGGATACAACCTACAGCAAAAGCCGTTGTAACTTCCTCTTCTTTCTCTCACAGTCTTCTCTCTCAGAATACAATATTCACCATCATCCATAGCCGCAATACATTTCCCTCATAAAAGAGGGTTGCCTTCTAGGGCAAAAAACCCTAACATAATCTCTACCTAGGATGTACTCAGACTCATATGACCAAATTTTAGAATGACATCATAAGGAAGGTCGGTTAGGAGTACAAAATCCAAATTAAGGGTTTGAAAGGTAATAATCCTATAATTGGTATAACTTTTTATTGGAAGATCTCATTTTGGTGATTCAAAATTTGTGATAAAGATGGAATAGATTAGTATTATTATTATTATTCCATATGGGTCCCAAAAATATGACAACGCTTGCTAATTAAACCTCCTCAAGTCTCATCTATGACTCAAGAAGAAAATGAGGGACATACATAACACGTTGTCCAAATTGGAGGAACAAATTAATGATTTGAGTGACAAGTCTAATAATTGGATAAACTCACAAAGATAAATTCAAGAAATAGAAAAGGAAGATGGATGAAAATAAAGAAGAGATACAAAACCATGAAGGAAATGAAAATTCCGCTGCTCCCAGCGACCACAAGCTCTAGATGAGAGAGTCCCTAAAGGAGATATCAAAACGCTAAAGGGACTCATGAAAAATAAAGGTAGTATTCATGTTGAACAAACCGCCAATAATAAGCCATTTAGTGAACTAACTCTAATAGTGGAGTTAATTATGGTGGAGATCCTAAATTCACCTTCCTAAGATTGAATTCGAAGAAGTTTGGATGGAATAAAGGTCTTCTTATCTAGGGTGAACCAAATGGAGTAGTATTTTGAACTACATAATATATGGATGTAAGAAAAAGGATTCACATAGAAACTTTTGAACTTTGAGATAAAACCATGTCAATGGTATTAATGGATAGTGAAAAGGCATCCCCCTTTATCATTATTATACTTGGGTTTATTTACAAGAGACTTGAAGCACAATATGGGAAAGTGTGGAACATGACTACTTTTACCAATTGACAAGAATCAAGCACTCCTAGGGTGACATTGAAGATTATAATTCAGAATTTAAAGTACAGGCCACAAGGGTGGATGACATAAATCATGAAAATTTGTTGGAATCTTACATAGGTGGATTAAAAGAAGACATCAAACATGATATTTTCTTAGGACATCCTACAAATATTATGGAAGCCATGCAAAATGCTCATCATATTCAAGCCAAAAATAAGTATACATGCAAGTCTACCATTGGAACATACACATCAAGCAGAGATCATTTTGGGGGTCATAAGACACCGTACCTCAACCAACAAGCTTGACACCTCAACAATTGGATGAAAGAAGAGCAAAGAGACCATGTTTCAATTGTGACAACAAGTATAGTAAGGCATAAATGCGTTGGAGAAGACACACTCTACATGGACAATGAAGAGAAGAAGATCAAAGAATTGGAACCATCACAAGATCTAAATATAGAAGAGACCACCAATAATATCTTGCCTCAGACATCGGCATCAAGACTCCACAAACCCTCAAGATGTAAGGATATATCAAAAAAAGGTAACAATATTGATTGATTTTGTAGTACCTATAACTTCATCAATTGCAAACTAGCAAAATATCTCTCTCAATTAAGCTTGCATATCCAACGAGTTCCAAGTAATGATTGTAGATGGATATACCATAGATTATTTAGGGAAATGCCATAGTATAAATAACACTATGGGGAATTATTTATTGGAAAAACCAATGATCACAATCCCAATAGGCGGTGTTGATGTGGTCTTAGGGGTCCAATGGTTACAATCATTGGGAACGCTGGTCTTTAATTTTCAAGATCTTTTCATGAGATTTTCCCTCAGAAGGCAAGGAAATTGATCTTAGATATATCCAAGAGAAACCCTCTAAAGTGATACAAGCTCTAACAACATGACAAAAATTACTCAAAATGGACACCATGGTGTAATTGCACAATTGAGATCAATAGATGTTCAAACATCTATATCCCTCTCGGCTCGAATGGATCCCCAAAAAGTTATCAATAATCATTCCAAGCTATTTGAGATACCTATATCTTCCACCTGCCCAAGATCATGACCATGCTATTCATCTAAGACCAGGAAGTGTAAATCCAATATTCCATGTTTCTTTCTTAAAGAAGATAATCGATAAGATCCCAAAGTATGCAAACTATTAAGAAGCCGAAATCGAAAGCACCATCGAGTAATTCAAAGTGAAATGTAAGAACCTACCAAAAGAGAAGAGGCTTATACATGGCAAGATGATTTCTTCATAAACATTAAAGTGGATGTGGTTAGTCAAGTGTTGAGACAACACTTGTTTGAAGGGGAGGAGCATGTTAAGCCCTAGACAAAGCCCCATAAAGAGCCCCCATGTTAGGTATGAAACCCCTTATTAAGCCCCCTTTATTGAATTATTAGATTTTTTTGTGTTATATTTGCATGTAGGCTATAAACCCCTTCATCACATCCTTTCAATATTTGTAAATTCCTTTGTTTCCTATATATAAATACTCAAGGAGACCTAGTCTTAGGATCATCTTATCTCATATCATATTGTATTCTAAAGTGGATATATTGTATGGAAGGTTTCAAAGTGGACTGTAATTATTGAATTTTTATTATTTTTAATGCTGGATCATACCAACACCTATCTCAATATGCAAGAGAAAAGAGTAGTACAAGAAGACGATCCCCAAAACTCCTATCAAATTCAACTTAACAGAAAGTGAATGAAAGTTGCAAGACTCTCAGGAACAACTCAGAAAACTGAAGAGTAAGAATTTGACTCAAGCATAGAAAATACTTAGCATAAAGCTCAGCCTTAAGATATTTTTCTTCAGAAAATGTGTTTTGTTTTGGCTTGGGCAATAAGGGTCAAACTCAGCGAAGCCTTGCAAAACTTGGTTGCATGACTCGACCAACTCTTTGATCAAACTTGTCAAGGATGGCCAAGGCTTGCCAGCCTCTACCAAGTCATAGTCAAACTTGACAAGTTATAGGAAGTTTAACCAGTTTGAGCAACTAAGGGGTTTCCGCAGTCCATCATATCTCATATGTCATTAAGCAGGACCCATATCTCAAGAGCATTAGTCACAATGACCAAATTTCTCATTATATTGAATAGTACACTTAGTACTCATTGCACGTGGTAGCCAGGACTTCCCTAGAGATCACCCATCCCAAGACTCCCTTGGCCTGGCAGTAACTTAATTGTGGAGTTTTTCCAACGGTCAAGTCCACTTATCTTGCTACCCCATTTGCCAAACCTTATTAAGTGTTGTGCCTTATGAACTAATCATTTAGAGCTCCCTTAACTATTTATTTTATGCAACTAAGGGGCTTCAACAGTTCAACACATGATATATCATTTTTGGGATTATCTACTTAAGGAGTCATTAAGAATGACCCATATATTATGAACAATGGTCAGAATGAGCAATGGTAAGAATATAATTTATATTTTATGTAATAAAATGCTTAAATGTTAATTTTAAAAAAATGATGAAGTTGTAGATATATTTTAAATAACTATTAATGATCCCTCATTAGTTGTTGAGACATGGATGTGGATTGCAGTCTACTAGTGAGGTTATGAGACATGCATTTGGATTGTTGTCCCAAATTGACTTTGGGAGATTCCCTCGACCTCGTGAGTTGCAGAGGGAACTGAACCCCAAAAATTCAAGCCTAAGCCACACTTTCACAAGGGTTATGAGGCAGCCTGATTGGAGCCATGTTTCTTGTTGTGCATTCAATGTATGTGCGGATTCCATAAGCTTTTTGTTTTCCATAATATGTTTCCTAAGAGGGTGTTGGAATTACCGCTACATTAATGTAATAAGTCACATTCTATTAGTGACAAATAAGTTTATGAGTTGTTAGAGATGGTTGAGATATTCTCTCTCAACCTCTACTCTTAAATTAGGAATAAGTTAGATTTGATAACAAACTAAGAACTAGAGTTATAGCAGATTTAGGATTGGGAAGAGACCAACATAGAGAAATCTGCATTCAAGTAGGTGGTTTCTCAATTAGAAGCTCTTTCAGTCCTTGACATGCAGATAGCCTTAACATTCTTAAAGAGCAGAGCTTCCCCATGTCATCAGGTAAAATTTGAAGAAAGTGACAGTTGGTGATAGACCAGTTTTCAACTGAAGACATGTCACAAATACTAGGGGGCAACTCCTCCAAATCACAGCAGTGATCCAAGTTAAAATCTAGCATTACGGGAAGCTTTAGGCTCGACTGGGAGCTGTTGAACCTGGACATATTTCCAAGCCCTTCACATAAGCTCAAAGATAGTTTTTCTAAGTTCTGAAAGACTCTACTGTGCTCTTGAAGTGGGGGCACATTCAACCTCTCCAAGCGAATAGTCCTAAGTTGAGTGACTGAAGATGGTGCTGGTAGACCGTTTACTGTGCCTCTCTTTGATCCATAATTGAGTACTATGAGGACTTTAAGTTTCGTCATAGAACTCAAAAACGAAGGAAGAAATTAGATACTTGTTGAAAAGTTTAAAACTAAGGCCTTCGTTTGACGAAAATTCATCTCACACCACTGATCCTCTTCCATGGCACCTACATAAAACACAAATGCAATGTTTAATTAGAACCTTACAGGTGACACATAATGAAATCATTACATATCTTTATTAAGATATTTTGATACCAATGGCCAACACCTAGAAATTGGTATCTGGCCAGTTCAGATTACATAATGATAACCTGTTGGTTGTAGATAAGATTCACCTATGACATGTGGTTGGATGCCAAATATAGGGCCAAGTCTTGCATTACATGATGCAGAGACAAGTACTGAGAGAAAAGTACAGCTCACAAGCACTTCCATAATTGATTGCTCGACTCCTGCTAGATCCAATTACCAAGAACACACAATGTATAAGAAAAGAAGCCAAATATCAAAGATCCGAGAATATAACAAATAGAAGAACAGTCACTTACCTGAGATTGCTTGTTAAATTCAACAGATTCCTACTTGCAAGTTCCAAAAAGATGACAAAAGCATCGTGCCATTCCATCTTTCACACATATGTCATAAACCCAAATGTCCAATAATGCATCCTCGGATATTTTTCTATCCTCTGGAAAGGACCCAAGTTTAAGAAGCACTCCTGTGCTTCCTCATCCAGGACAGAAATACTGCTCTCCAGGCATCTAACAAACTCTTTGTGATAATTTGATATTCACTCCCCATTTAGAAGCGTGTTCTTGGCACTCCCCCACACTGGGCGAGGCTTCTAAGAAGCCCTTTTTTGTGATAATTTGATATTCACTCCCCATTTAGAAGCGTGTTCTTGGCACTCTTCCACACTGGGCGAGACTCACCATGCAGAGAGATTCTGATCACGTTCAGAGCGAGTGGCAGGCCTTTACACTGCTTGCACCTGTGATTCATACATCAACAACAATAACTGGAAATACTATAGGTGGATAGCCAATCAAACAACACGTATTTTTGTTGTTGAAACTTGAAAGCAAGAATCTCTTGCCTAATAAGATTAAAAAGCCTGTTCACAGGTTTTGTTTTGTCACTTATGAAGATGAATGTATAGCTTTTTGGAAAAACCGATTCTATTAAAGAAGTAATGAGTATATGTTTAGAATCTTTTTTAATGGAACATTGATTCCAACGTCATCAAGGTTTTGTCCAAAATTACCTTAAGGTTTGGGGACTGTGAGACCGTGATGAAAATGATATTGTTTCGGAAAGCACCTGGCATTCATAAAGAGACAATTGCTTAGATAGAATACAAAATCTGAAGAATAATAAGTTCTTTAAGTAATTTCACTATCAGAAGAAGGCACTAAAGAACAAACATCAGCAACAACTGGGTTATTTTCCAAAAAAACATAAGATACCTTCTTAAATCCAAAAACCATGTTTGCTGCCATTATCATATAAAGCTTACAATATATTATATAATAGGTCTGAGAGGTTGCCAAAGCAGCCCGTAAATTGTACCTCTTAGAAACCCCAAGGGATACTAGGAAGTGGACAAAGCTCTGCTTTTATGAATGTTTGTGAAGCCTTTCCTGGAGAAGAGAAGACTGAGATTGGACTTGTTGCCCCCTGTCCCTGAATTGGACGAATTGGAGTTAACATTATAGGCACCTATCTCAATAAGCAAGACATACGGGTAGTGCAAGAAGACGATCCTCACAACTCCTATCAAATTCAAATTAACGGAAAGTGAATGAGAGTCGCAAGACTCTCAGGAACAACTCGGAAAACTGAAGAGTAAGAATTTGGTTCAAACATGGAAAATATTTAGAATAAAGCTCAGCCTTAAGATAATTTTCTTGAGAAAAATGAGTAATGAGTTTTGTTTTGGCTTGGGCAATAAGGGTCAACTCAGCCAAGCCTTGCAAAAATTTGTTGCATGACTCAACCAACTCTTTGATCAAACTTGCCAGGTATGGCCAAGGCTTGCCAGAGTTTGCAGAGTTACAGTCAAACTTGACAAGTTATAGGAAGTTTAACCAGCTTGAGCAATTAAGGGGTTTCTGCAGTCTAACATATCTCACATGTCATTATGTAGGACCAATATCTCATGAGAATTAGTCTATATGACTAAATTTCTCATTATATTGAATAGTACACTTAGTATTCATTGAACCTGGTAACCAGGACTTTTCTGGCTCAAGTGTACTTAAGTGTGGAGTTTTTCCAATAGTCAAGTCCACTTCTCTTACTACCCCATTTGCAAACTCTTTATCAAGTATTGTGTTTTATGAACTATTCATTTAGAACTCCCTGATCATTTATTTTATGCAATATGATCTTCTGCATTCCAAACATATGATATACTACTTGGGATTATCTAAGTGGAGAGTCATTAAGCATGACCTGTGTATCATGAGCAATGGTCAGAATGATCAATTTCTCTTGATATTGAGTAGTCTACTTAGCACCCGTTGCATCATGTGATGCTCACCAATTTGACCAAAACTTTCAACCAATTTGACCAAGACTTTCAGTTACTGCTTTGACATTCTTTTTTCTTTATCAAGCCAACTTGAACATGGCAGTACTCGGAATACTATACCCAGCCCTGTAACTATGTTCAGTATAATCTCAATAATGACATAAATGTCACAAAAAAGTGCCAGCTATTTGGGATGTCCAGGTTTCCTTCACAATGAGGCTCCTAGCCTGGTTCATGCTATAAAGGGTGTTTTCAGCTAAAGAAAGGCTTCATCAAAGAGTATTGACAAATGATGTTTTCAGCTAAAGAAAGGCTTCATGAAAGAGTATTGACAAATGAAAATTATAGCTATTGTGAGAATTCAGAAGATGTTGACCTTGCTTTTGGGAGTGCTCATTTGGTAAGGAAGTCTGGACTCGGTTACAAGGCCTTCGTAAATAAATATTACAACTTCACTGGTAGACTGTCATTTCGAGATTCGGGGTTACTACCACCACTCTTTCTGCGGTATGTGATCAAAAGATGTGCCAAATGTATGATGATTTTCCAAAAAATGCGAACTAAAATTCATAAATTCAACATTTTAGACTGAAAATCCATCACTCTTCAGCTCATCTGATTTCCCGAAGAAAACACTGTGCACTAAAACAAAAGGACTGTAAAAAGTCAGATGCGGCAGCTGGGGAGGTAGGGAAAAAGATTATTTGATGTAATCATGGCTTACCATGGTAATTGCATTCCTTTTAAATGCACCGATCAAATCGAGAAAATCAAGGTGCATTCTACAGCTCGGGTAGGGGCCTTAACCCGTGAATTCTTTGTGTGTATTTGTGTCCATGCAACAGCGTGTTGAATCTAGACGGTGCAATGGTTGCATTGAACAAATCCATCTAAAGCCAGGTCTCAGACCTGAAGGTTGCAAAGCCTGAGAATGCATACCTAGAATTCATAAGAATTACAAACATTGAACTCTGAAACTAAAGATCTGGAACTTCGAGTTGTGCAACCTGGAGGTGCATCTTAGCCCTGGCAGTTGAATGCGTCTCTATAAGTTATACAAGAATTTTTATATAATAATCAGAGAAAACGGAAAAATGAACAAGAAAACAGATTTTTCAGCGACTTTTCCAGAATCAAAAGCAAACAAAGTATTCGCAAAACTTGAGGATGGATAGATCTGCAACTTCAGATAAGATAATTTTATTAATTTCGTGTGCGACCAAAAGAAAGGTTAATGGAACTAAAAATTACAATCAGCGACACCAATCTGTGGTGGGGGTGCAGCATTAAGCTACCCGAAAGCATATCGCAAAATACAATATGATCAACAAGAATACATAAACTAAACATTCCATCAATCAAAAGGAAAGAGGAGAAAAATAAACAAAAATCACGCTTTTCAGCAAAAACCTTGGCACCAAAGAGCAAACAAAGTATCTTTCAGGAGATAAAAACGGTTTGAATAAATGAAAACCCCAATCACCTTTAATTTCTTGATCATCGTAGAAGGCCAATGCCATAGTTGTTTTGCCAACACCCCCAATACATTGTATCCCAAACACAAACACCTCTCTGCCGTAGAATTATCTTCACATTTTAAATATTTTTCCCCAACCCCACGACAAAAACAGACTTTGCTGAGCCATTATAACGACAAGGAGCAGCTTCATCCAAAGCTCCATCAAACATATCATCTGCACCCATTTGTTGAAGCATCATCATAACAATCTTCTGGGGATCATTGGTGAGCTTGGGTACGATAGTTTCATTTACGTTTCTCTCATCCACTGACCCAATTCGCACAGTTGGCGAAGGCTTTTCACCTCTGTTATGAGATTCTTAACATCAAGACTTAATTGGACAGGCATCTGGTACCGAACGAAGTCAAGGATCTGCTTCTCCAGCAGGTGGATTTGAGAAGCGTATCTGAGGTTCTGAAAAACATTAAAACGGCTTTTCGCACTTTTTTCAGCAATGCAACGCCATTATTGAGGATGTTCAGGAAGTGCTCATAGATGGAATTTTCTCCTTTTTGGGCTTTCGTTGATCCGACAAATAGAGCTGCTGAACTTTTCGAATAAGGCCTGCAACCAACCCATCGAATCTACTGTATAACTTCTTGCAATTAACCGGGTTCGCCTACAGAGGACGAAGATCGAATTATACCGAATTTGAAACCCATCCTAAAAATTTGCCGAACATTAATACCAGTTCGGCACTGTATAACTACTAGTCAGCGGAGAAGACCACAGCCTTTACAGGATGGATAATTAAACTTATCCATCCTGTAAAGGATGTGGTTCTTCTGCGCTGACTAGTGGCCCGAAGGAACACATTATAAAGCAAACAAAATAACTTCCAGTACTTTTCCCTCGAGTTGTTCTGAACTTCGATATCAGCTTTCTCTGCAGTTTTTCCGGTCGAACATTGGATCTTTTCCAATCTGGTAGCATCCATATATTTATAAGACGCTAAACGAAATTTCCGCGTTCATTTCAATATTGAAATATTACAAACGAGTAGTGCGTAACCTGCCGTTGTGATCACAACAACTGACTGACTGACTTGACTGTCTGAAGACCATAATATTGAACTCCACCTGACTGAGATTTATTGATATTTGTTGCACTATTACACTTTTGTGATATTCTATTCATCAATCAGAAGAAAGAGTGGGATATATATTCACTGTTGACATTTTTTAAAATATTATCTACCTACCATTATTAATTTAAAAGTGGATATGCATACTAATTCATTATGATAATATTTTTAGTTCGAGCATACATGAAGATTCATATTCCTCTCCCATTCATCGATTAGAAGAAAGAGTGGGATATGTTTACCATAAATATTCCTCTCCCATACATCAATCAAAAGAAAGAGTGGAAGAAAGAGTGGGATATGGAAGCTTAAAGAACTCAAGCTACAAACAAAAGGCGGGATTAAAGAGGTAAAGGTTTGTGAAAAATTACAATTGGAAAATTGGGAATTGGAAATAGAGCAGCTTTTAGTTAAATTTGTTAAGGGTCCCTTATCGTTGGAGGATGAAAGGTTTCTCCATGAGATGGAAACAAACAGGAACAACTATCTTAGTGGAGAGGAGGAGGCTTGGAGAATCCGTAGTAGGATTATTTGGATAAAAAGTGGTGACGCTAATACAAAATTCTTTCACAATATGGCTAGCTATAACAGGAACCGAAAGCATGTGTGGGAACTAAACTCAGGTAATGGAGAAATTTTAAGTGGGCAGCAGACGATTAAAGAGGAGGTTGTTTGTTATTTTAAAAAAACATTCAAAGCAAAAGAGAATTCCAATGTTACAGAGCTAGTTAGGCTTTCCAGCCTTTATCCCATGATGGTGTCTGAGGACGAAGTAGAAACACTATTTAAACCTGTTACGTTGGAGGAAATAAAATCTGCTCTAGAAAATTTAAAAAAAGAAAGAAGCCCCGGGCCTGGTGGATGGACAACAGAGTTCTTTATCTTTTTCTTTGATCTTGTGGGTGAGGATCTTCTCAAGATGGTGGAAGACTCGAGGAAAAAAGGACAACTTTATGGAGGTCTTAACTTGACCTTTCTACCCCTTATTCTGAGGGTTAGTAATTCGGGATCCTTTGATGACTTTAGACCAATTTCTTTATGCAATCTTATTTAAAAGGTGATCTCAAAAATCCTTGCAAATCAGATTAAGCCGATTCTGTCAAAGTGTCTTTCGTCTGAACAACTGGGGTTTCTAAAGGGAAGAAGGATTCAAGATGCCATCGGCTTGGCCCATGAAACTCTCCATAGCATAAAAAATAAGAAAATCAAATCTCTGGTCTTGAAATTAGATCTTAAAAAAGCTTATGACAGCGTAGATTGGGAGTTTTTAAGGTTGATTTTACTCACAGTAGGCTTCAGGGTGAAGCTTACATATTGGATAATGTGTTGCGTAACTAGTGCCAACTTTGTTGTTTTAATCAACGGAGAGGTGACAGACTACTTTAAAAGCTAGAGGGGGCTTCGTCATGGATGCCCACTTTCCCCGTATTTGTTCTTATTGATTATGGAAGGGCTTAGCCTGATGTTTACTAGGGGTAGCGATGATCATAGTGTTTCTGGGATTAAGGTAACTAAGCTTTTGAAAATTATTCATCTTATGTTTGTTGATGATGTTCTTGTTATGTCCAAGGTAGATCCATTGGAGTGGAGACTGATTTTTGATATTCTTCAAACCTTCTGTGGAGTTTCAGGTCTTTGCATAAATTTCGCAAAAACAACAGTCCACTTCTGGGGACTTGGAGACCAGGAGCTAACTCAATTGAAAGCCATCTTACCTTTTACCTTTTCTGATTTAAACTCTGGTTTTAAGTATTTAGGATACCATCTAAAGCCTAAAGTTACAAAAGCTGAAGATTGGGGTTGGTTGGTGGAAAAGATTGAAAATAAAATAGGCCTCTGGTGCAATCAATGGCTATCAATCGGAGGCAGATTAATCTTGGTCAAAATTGTATTGGAGAGCCAATCCATCTTCTGGATGTCGATGGAGATGATTCCGAAAACTGTTTTAAATCAAATCCGACAGTCAATGTTCGAATTCTTATGGAGTGGACAAAAGGCATCACATCACTTCCATCTCTGTAGATGGGATCTCTTGGCAAGACCAAAACGTTGTGGGGGATGGGGGCTCAGGAACCTCGCAACGTTTAACACTGCTTTATTAGCAAATTCATATTGGAGGGCGCTCATGGTTGATAGCATCTGGCACAAAATTCTAGTGGAAAAATACTTGGGGGATTTCATGGTGGTAGACTGGCTTCGTAAAGCAACCCATAATCAACAGAAAGTGTCTAGCTTCTGGAGCGGAATGACAAAGATCCTCTTTGTTATATTGCATTGGCTTCGGTGGAGCCCGGTCTCGGGAAATTTAGTGTATTTGGGTAGGGATTTAATAGCTGGTCTAGAGAACAACTCGATTCTCTCTAACTCGTTGCGATCCCACCTATTCAGTAAGCATATTACAGTCCTAGGTCAGGCCAAAGAAACTGATATTGGCTCTCTCATCCATGACCCGTGGCGTACTAGCGAGTCTTTGGGTCTGTCCGGTCAGAATGCAGCTGAATGGAACAATTTCATTACTGCATTAAGGAGTGCAGGTGTTACGCTCAGATCAGGGACGGATTCCTTGGTGTGGGTCGGGGGGATGGATCTGGCGTTATTTATACTCAAAATATCTATCAAGCTCTGATCAACCCTTTAAATTTCCAGTGTGAACATTCCTGGACTCAAAAACTATGGAAATGGCCTGTGCAACTCAAAATTAAAATTTTTGTGTGGCTGCCAGCTTTTGACAAAATCCAAACATGGGATGCGCTCCAAAGGAAAGGATGGGAAGGCCTGGTTGTTTGTAATTTATGCAAATGTAACTTAGAACGGGTCAGTCACCTTTTAATAAACTACCCTTTCACTAAGGTAGTATGGAATCGTTTGTATTCAATCTATAAATTAAAAATTCAGTGGGTGGGCACATCGGTTACTGACTGTTTTAATGAGTGGTCATTGAAAAAAGCTGCTCCAGTAAGCCTGGCAACCATTGTTTGCTGGAACATTTGGCTGGAGAGGAATAAGGTAATATTTGAGGATCACACTCCTTCTCAACTCTCGGTGGTGAAAAGAATTTCAGTTTCCTTTTCCTAGCAGCCTGTTGTTACTAATAATATCCTGAGAAGAGTGTGTGAATTTATCCATATCGAGGGCGCTACTATGGCTTGTTTTGATGGAACGACCCTCTCTTCTGGGGAGGTTTGTGCAGCAGGTGGCATTTTCAAGACTAACGCTTCGAGGATTACCAAATGGTACATGAATTGCAGAGCAGGTACCAACACTAAGGCTGAGCTCATGGGATTGTGGGTGACTCTTACCTTGCCATCTCAATGGGCGATTAAAAAAAATCAAATTTTGGGGGATTCAAAAGTAATTATTGACTGGATAAATCAAAAGGGTAATCTCCAAGCAGTGAATATCGAAGGCTTGAAATTAAAAGCAAAGGATCTAGTAAGTAAATTTGAAGATATTAGTTTCCGGCACATTTACAGGGAGCACAATAAAGAGGCAGATCAGTGGTCAAAATGGGCACTAAAAGAACCCAAAGGTAGACTGATTGTTTATCATTGGGATAATGGGAAAGAAAGCATCCAAACCCATCTTAATATCTTTGAGAATTAAGCTGTTGGAGATGCCTAGTGTGTTAACAGATGATATTGAGGAAAGCATCAATCTAAAGCTATGGAAATTTAACAAGTTTAATTTAGTGGAGGGTGTTTATCTCCTAGTGAGAACAACACTATAGTCCTCTATGTATTCAACATAGTCCTTTGTTCTTGTGGCTGATCCTTCTCTGTATCTTGCAGTATCAATATAGTTTTGTTAAAAAAATTATACCTAATATAATTTTGAGATATTTTTGTATTGAAAAAAAAAACCTCTCTCTTTCCATCATGGAGGAATCGTTCAAAATCATGATGCTACCACGAAGATTCCTCATTTAATATGAAGATTCTAAATATATTTAGCCCATAAGAAGCCAAGGTACCAAACAAGTGAATAAATTTTATGATTCCTCATTTAATATGAAAATTCTAAATATGTTTAGCCCATGAAAAGCCAAGGTGCCAAACAAATAAATAAATTTTAAATTTTATGAGAAGCGAAGTACCAAACAAATGAATAAATTTTATGATTCCTCATTTAATATGAAGATTCTAAATATGTTTAGCCCATAAGAAGCCAAGGTGCCAAACAAGTGAATAAATTTTAAATTTTATGAGAAGCGAAGTGCCAAACAGGTGAATAAATTTTATGATTCTTCATTTAATACAAAGATTCTAAATATGTTTAGCCCATGAGAAGCCAAGGTGCCAAACAAGTGAATAAATTTCATAAAGGTGCCAAACAAGTGAATAAATTTCAAATTTTATGAGAAACACATAGCTCTCATCGAAAGTGAATTATTTTTTTAATACTTTTGGAGCTTTCTATGAAGAAGAGAAATCTAAAGTTGGATGTGTTATTATTAAAAAAATAAAAAAAATTGGAGTTTTTTTTCCAAACTAAATAAAATAAAACCAATAATAATTGTGTATTCTAAAAAAGATTATATTTGTTGGAATATAATAATTACTTTAGTTAATTAACAATATTTTGTAAATGTTATAAGAGCATCTCGTAGGAGTTGGGAAGATAATAATCCCTATTTTAAATATAATTGGGATAATATTACAAATTAATGTACATTTTGTTGTTATTTCTTTGAAAAATAGTTTTTTATCTTTTTTTTTTCTTCTTTTTAACGAGTCTTTTATCTTATTTTTTTTTATCTTTCTTTTTAATCTCTTGCCACACTTCTCGAGAAGGGGCCATAGTGACTAAAGGTAAATCAAAATTTGGAAGGTTGGGTTTCAAAGAAGAAAAATGATGATGTGTTCAAAAGTGGTGTCAATTCATTCATCACTTCCAGACAAATAGTATTCTCCATTTTTGGAACAGTAAATTCCTTATTAACATTATTTTGATCTTCTACATAGTAAATTCCTTATTAACATTGTTTTGATCTTCTACGTCCTTCAAATACAATTACTCACATTGTTGCCATGTTTTCAATGCAAGTTTATGTTCTGTGTTCCTTGTTCGTTGTTGGAGAGGACCGTGCATGAGGAAAATAAATGGAGATGCCTTGCTTGTTGGCATAAACAACATGAAAAAGAAGTATTCTCATAATCTAAATTTTGAAACCATCTAAAATTATCCCTTTGTAATAGCATTGTATATGGTAGGGTTTAACTTATATCAATCTCTAACACATGAGTGAAAATTCCCAATTTAATCCAATCTACATTTGTCTTGATGTAACAACCCAAAGTATTGTCAATATTCTTAACAACTACTGAATTTCAAAAATCAAGGTGTAAATTTGGGAATTGAACCTAAAATAACACATTTTTTATAGACATAATGCAAGGATCAAAATCAACAAACCAATGGGTAAAAAAAGGCTTGCTTTAAGGAATAAGAATTGATCAGGGCAGACTGCGGCGAGGGAAACCCTGGCTGCAATCCCGCTTTCACTGCCCTCTTTCTAGCCGGTAGGTTCGTGCCTGGGTTCCTGATTGTGACGGCCTCTTCAATGACCTTCTCCCACACTCATGTTCGTCTTCGGATCCAAATCCAGTTTTTTATGCTATGGCGAGTGTGTTTGGTTTTGCTCCGAGCTTCTGCGGATTCTGGTCGGTTCGGCTTGGGTGTATGATGCCTGAGTGGTGTGGAGGTTTTGGGATGGGATAAGTGCCTTCAACTCCATGCCCTTCCATATTTTCTTTTATTTCGTATTTCTTCGATATAGCCAAGATCTACGACCTTTTCCAGTCTTTTTGGCATTGTCTCTTTGTGGGGCTCCTCCCCATCTATTACACACTATTTTCATCATCCCTATGACCATTAATGATGTAAACCTCTATGTTGCCTTCAGAGGGGTCAGTGGCCTGAGTTCTTGAAGAGAGAAGGGAGAAGAACTTTTCCTAAGAAAAGAAGCTGCATTTTCCTTTGTAAAAACCCTATAAAAAAGGAAGTTCGCAGGTTGCATTATAACTAGGGTGCGAGAATGTCTGATTCTCGTAGGCTGCATCATAGCTAGGTCGTGAGGAGTTCGCATTCTGCTCTATAGGCAGGGTGTGAGAATGCTTACACGTGGGAAAAATGAGCGTTTTCTCGAATCTTCTAGAAGGAGAAACTTCCATGGTGAGGTGGCATTCGAATGGTTTGGATCTTACTCGCTTTCATGATTTAGTGGGATCATCCTAACCTCCT
>SNQJ01S0032756.1:84128-94526 GCA_010110895.2 Picea sitchensis
GGGTGAGAAAGTGCCTAATGTGGGCCCTAGTCATTTAATTTGTGAGATGCAAATTAAAAGGTGACTTTATGACTAAAGTGAGGGTGAGTGAAGAGACATTTAATCTCAGCCACTCATCTAATCTAATCTCAACCATTGGATTAGAGAGACTCCTCACCTACCTCATGAGGTCGATCAGGGTAAGGGGGCGCACCAATTCTTGGGTAGTTCATGCATTTTTGCTGAGAGAGCAAGAAGAGAAGAGAGAGGTCGAGCTTAGAGAAGAGAGACAACATTTGCAGGAGGAGAGCACGCATCCCAAGGCAAACAACAGGCATGGATTACGAGGCAACAGACAGCATTTATTATCAGTCCATACAATACGGATTAGAGAGGTCGTACAACATTTATTGTGCACAGTTTTCGAGGCAAACAACAACACGAATTTCTAAGTATTTGGCACGCATCCCAAGGCTGTCGTATAGCTATTACTGGCACAAAAATCGAGGAGGTTGTTGGGCATATTTTTTGGGTGAGAAAAGTCCGTACAGTCCGTACGGACCTACACAAAAATCGAGGGCCGTACAGCAAAAAATTTCTGGGCACGATTTTCAAGGTGTTGGGCACGTTTTTCAAGGCATTTGTTTAGCTGGGTTTTCCGTACAGCAACAGCAGAAATTTGGCACGCATTTCCAGGACAGTCCATATAGCATTTAATGTTGTGACAGCCATACAGTGGTACAGATTTCTAGTTCAGAAATCGAGAAGCAAAGCTACAGGAATGTCCAAATAAGTTTGTAAATTTCTGACGATGAATATGCTGTAAAAGAATTTCTCAGAAGCCCTTAAATATAAAAATCCCTCTCTCACTGGTTTTCCCCTTGTGGATTTTTCCAGGGTCGATGTTAGACCGAAAATTCATGTGTCTATAATTTTCTGAGTTTTATATGTTGCTGATATTTTATTTCTGCGTTATAAACGATGTTCAGAATCCTCATGTTTCAGTTCTGAAGTTTATTTTCAGCTAAGTTTTTATATGCTGATATAAAAATGGGTTTGGGCATTTAACATTAGCTGAAAAATCAGTGAGACTGAAACTAGGTTGGGGTCTGAAAATTTACATGGTATCAGAGCTAAGTTGAAGGGAAGCAGAAATTTCAGCAGTCAGAAAGTTGGGACAACAATCACTTCGCAGGGCAGATTTTTGAATTTAATATTTTCAGTAGAAAATGATCAATGGCTACAGGTTTGAGGGTTGAGGATAGACTTGATGGGGCAGCAAATTTTGGTGCTTGGAAGGAGAGGATGATCTTGCTTTTGCAAGAAAACGAGTAGTGGGACATTGTGGAAAATACCACTACTCATCCTATTGTGGTACCTACTGATGCTACTCTTCTTGCAGCCTACACTAGGAAGAGTATCAAGGCTAAAAGATTTATTCTTGATGCCATCAAGGATCACTTGATTCCTCACTTGACAGGGAAGACACATGCCTATGAGATGTGGGAGTCTTTGACTAAATTGTACTAGAGTACAAATGAGAACCGGAAAATGGTTTTGAGGGAAAAACTAAAGAGCATAAAAATGACCAAGGCTGAAAATGTGGTCACATACCTTACTAGATTGACACAGGTGAGAGATGAGCTTGGAGCTATGGGGGAGCCATAGTTGACAGTGATCTTGTGAGAACAGCATTGAATGGAGTTTCCAAACAATGGATTGTTTTTGTGGAGGGCATTGTTGCTAGGGAGAAGCTTCCCGGTTGGGAACGTCTTTGGGATGACTTTATTCAGGAGGAGACCCGGAGAGGTTATGTACATGGCAATTCATCTACAGGTCATGAGGAGGAGAATGTGGCTCTTTCTACCACTAGCAAGAAGAAGTTCAAAAAGGGTCCAAAGGGAGGACACAAGCCCAAGGGTGAAGGGAAGAAAGACATAAGCAAAGTCAAGTGCTTTGCATGCCATAAGTTTGGACACTATGTAGGTCAGTGTCCGAACAAGAAAAACAAACAAACAACAGCTTCAGCAGAGGTGGAAGAGTTTTCCACCAAGTTTGACAGGAAATTTTCCTTGATTGTGTGTCTATCCTCGCGGACCACTACTTCAGATACTTGGTATATTGACAGTGGTGCCTCTCGTCATGTGACAACAGTTCGTGAGCACCTGACAGATCTTACACAGTGTGGAGATGCAGAGGTAGTGCTTGGAGATGACCAAGAGGTAAAGGTGGCTGGTTGTGGGACCGTATCATTTTGGAGGGAGTCTTTGCCTCCCATGACTTTGACAAAGGTTCTATATGTTCTGGACTTGAAGAAGACCCTAGTGTCAATTTCTACTACTAAGGAGAAGGGCTATGAGGTCTTGTTCCGTGATGGGCAGGTGCTTCTTTTCCCCAGAGGGTCTATCATCACTTCGGCCAAACTGATTGGTACTAGACATGAGAGGTTGTACAAGTTTTTGTTCCAACCAGTGAGAGCATTGATTCATTCTACCAACAGCAGCAGTGACCTATGTAAGCTATGGCACAGGAGGATGGCACATTTGCACCATGGGGCTTTGAGAGTTCTGAGGGAGATGGTGGCAGGAGTTCCAGATTTCAGTTTAGAGCACCATGAGTTGTGCAAGGGGTGTGCTTTGGGAAAGTACACCAACACTGCTTTTCCGAGCAGTGACAGTAGAGTAGCAAGGATACTTGATCTTATACATTCAGATGTATGTGGCCCGATGTCTTCGGCATCGTTGACTGGTTTCCTATACTATGTTGTATTCATTGATGACTTCTCTCGAAAGTCCTGGATTTTCTTCATGAAGACCAAAGGACAGGTCTTCAGTCGATTCCAAAAGCTCAAAGCTCTTGTGAAGAACCAGACAGGGAAGAAAATCAGTCCTGAGATCGGACAATGGGGGTGAGTATACCTCCAAGGAGTTCATGGACTTCTGTGCAGGAGAGGGCATCAGGGGGGAGTTGATTGTTCCTTACAACCCACAACAGAATGGGGTTGCAGAGAGGAAGAACTGGGCCATTGTTGGGGTTGCAAGAGTCATGTTACATGATCAGGGGCTGCCACTATTTCTATGGGTTGAGGCATGCTACACTGCAGTTTATCTGCAGAACAGGAGTCCTCACAAGGTTGTGGGGAGCATGACTCCTAAGGAAGCTTTCTGTGGGAAAAAGCCTAAGGTGGGGCACCTTCGTATTTGTGGGTGCATCACATTTTCATATGTCCCTTCTAAGAAGAGGACAAAGTTGGAGCCCATGGCAGAGAGAGGGCTCTTTGTTGGGTACAGTGAGACTTCAAAGGCTTTCCGTATATACCTTCCTTCCTTGAAGAACACTGTCTTGAGGAGGGATGTCAGATTTGAGGAGGGAGGAGCCTTTAGGAAGTCTAGAGGGACAGAGAAGGGTGAGCAGTCTTCACCACAGATTCAGGTGAGTCCGCAGCAGACTACAATGACACAGAGTTCGGGGCCACCAATTTCGGAGACGATAAGTTCACAGGTGATAGGGCCACAGGATTCAGGTTCACAGGCTACTGGTCCACAGGTTTCAGGATCAAGTACTTCAGAGTCTACTTCAGGATCATTGCCTTCAACAGATGGGGTTGAGCAGGGAGAGTCACCTCGACAGGACACGACTTCAGAGAGGAGGAAGCCCAAGTGGCTTCAAGACACTTTGAGGGAGGCACAGGGTTCAGTGGGGAATCCCAGACAGGCAGTGAGAGAGAGTAAACCTCCCGAGAGGTTTTGCAGCTACATCGTGATGGTGAGCAATATTCGGGAGCCTGAGCCTTCCACTTTTGAGGAGGCCACTAGTAGACAGGTATGGAGAGATGCCATGATGGAAGAGTACAATTCCATCATGAAGAACGATGTCTGGGAAGTTGTTCCTAGACCTGAGGGGAAGTCTGTGGTGAGTTCCAGGTGGCTCTACAAACTAAAGCATGCTGTGGATGGCAGAATTGAGAAGTACAAAGCTCGCTTTGTGGCTCGAGGGTTTTCACAGGTTGAGGGAGTCAACTATGATGAGACCTTTGCGCCGGTTGCTAGATACACTTCGATCAGGGCAGTGATCTCCATTGCAGCAGAGATGGTTTGGAAGATCCACCAGATGGATGTGAAGACCGCATTTCTGAATGGTCTTATTGAGGAGGAGGTGTATATTGAGCAGCCATTGGGCTTTGAGGTGCATGGGAGAGAGTCTCATGTGTGTAGACTGAAGAAGGCATTGTATGGGCTAAAACAAGCTCCCAGAGCTTGCTATTAGAGGATAGATGCATATTTGCAGCAGTTGGGTTTTGAGAAGAGTGAGGCGGATCCCAACCTATACTTCATTGTGGTCGGAGAGGATCCTCTCATTCTTCTGCTATATGTGGATGATCTTTTCATTACAGGGGCAAAGAGACTCATCAGCAGCTACAAGGAGAGCCTTGCTTCAAAGTTCGAGATGACTGACATTGGACTGATGCATTACTTTTTGGGATTGGAGGTTTGGCAGGAGCCTGTACACATCTTCCTGGGACAGGAGAAGTATGTGTGTGAGATTCTAAGCAGATTTCAGATGGGAGATAGCAGGCCCATGACCACTCCCATGATTACCAACTAGAAAAAGCTTCATGCTTCGGAGTCACAGTTGGTGGATTCCACTTTGTATCGTCAGTTGATCGGGTCATTGATGTATTTGGTCAATACCAGGCCAGAAATTTGTTTAGTTGTCAACACCCTCAGTCAGTTCATGGTGGAGCCTAGGAGAGTGCACTGGGTGGCAGCAAAACATGTGCTCGGGTATCTTTGTGGTACAGTAGATTATGGTTTGGACTATCAGAGAGGAGATGGAGTTCGTCTGGTTGGTTATACAGACTCAGATTGGGCACGATGTGTCAGTGATAGGAAAAGCACTTCAAGGTACTATTTTGGATTGGGATCAGCAATTGTGTCTTGGTTCAGTCGAAAACAAAAGTCAGTGGCTTTGAGTTCTGCAGAGGCTGAGTATATGGCAGCCAGTCAGGCCAGTTGTGAGGCCCTTTGGCTTCGCAAGATGTTGGTGGGATTGTTCGGTGTGCAGTTGAGCCCTACTGTGATTTACTGTGATAATCAGAGTTGCATTAAACTCTCGTAGAATCCAGTTTTTCATGACCAGTCTAAGCATATCGAGATTCGTTATCACTTCATCCGTGACTATGTTCAGAGAGGAGTTGTGGAGCTATAGCACATATCTACAGAGGAGCAGGTTGCAGACATACTCACCAAGGCATTGGGTAGAGGCAAGTTTGTATTTATCAGGGACAAGCTTGGAGTGGTGAGAAACACTTTCCTCGGTATGAGGGAGTGTTAAATTTTTAATTAAATAAAGTACCAAGACAAGTGTTTCTCTTCCCTAGGCGCCTAAGGGGTGAGAAAGTGCCTAATGTGGGCCCTAGTCATTTAATTTGTGAGATGCAAATTAAAAGGTGACTTTATGACTAAAGTGAGGGTGAGTGAAGAGACATTTAATCTCAGCCACTCATCTAATCTAATCTCAACCATTGGATTAGAGAGACTCCTCACCTACCTCATGAGGTCGATTAGGGTAAGGGGGCACAACCATTCTTGGGTAGTACATGCATTTTTGTTGAGAGAGCAAGAAGAGAAGAGAGAGGTCGAGCTTAGAGAAGAGAGACAGCATTTGCAGGAGGAGAGCACGCATCCCAAGGTAAACAGTAGGCACAGATTACAAGGCAGCAGACACCATTTATTATCAGTTCGTACAGTACGAATTAGAGAGGCCATACAGCATTTATTGTGCACAGTTTTTGAGGCAAACAGCAACACAAATTTCTGAGTATTTGGCATGCATCCCAAGGTTGACGTACAACTATTCCAACCACAGAAATCGAGGAGGTTGTTGGGTATATTTTTCTGGGTGAGAAAAGTCCGTACGAACCTACACAAAAATCAAGGGACGTACAACAGAAAAATTATGGGCACGATTTTCAAGGTGTTGGGCACGTTTTTCAAGGCATTTGTTTAGTTGGGTTTTTCGTCCAGCATCAGCAGAAATTTGGCATGCATTTCAAGGACAGGTCGTACAGCATTTAATGTTGTGACAGTCGTACAGTGGTACGGATTTCTAGTTCAGAAATCGAGAAGCAAAGCTACAGGAATGTCCAAATAAGTTGGTAAATTTATGAAGATGAATATGCTGTAAAAGAATTTCTCAGAAGCCCTTAAATAATAAAAAGCCCTCTCTCACTGGTTTTCCCCTTGTGGGTTTTTCCAGGGTCGATGTTAGACCGAAAAATCCAGTGTCTATAATTTTCTAAGTTTTATATGCTGCTGATATTTTATTTCTGCGTTATAAACGATGTTCAGAATCCTCATGTTTCAGTTCTGAAGTTAATTTTCTGCTAAGTTTTTATATGCTGATATAAAACTGGGTTTGGGCATTTAACATTGGCTGAAAAAATCAGCGAGACTGAAACAGGGTTGGGGTCTGAAAATTTACAGAAGGGTGGTTGGAGGATTCGCTCAGTTAGAGGGAGTTGATGGCAGAATTCGAAAAGAAGGATCTTGTAGGCCTTTGTACCGAGTTGTAGGCTTTGTGCCGAATTGTAGGCCTTTGTGCTGAGTTGTAGGCTTCATGCCGAGTTGTAGGCTGTGTGTTGAGTTGTAGGCTTCATGTCGAGTTGAAGGCCTTGTTCCGAGTTGTAGGTTGTATGCTGAGTTGTAGGCTACTCCGGTGAGATGGTTTGGTATGTCGAGTTGTTGCTACACCAGTGAGACAGTCTGGTTCGTTAGTGGCATAGTCAAGAACATGTATGTTTGTGATGGTGTTGCTCGTAATATGATCTGCATGATCATGAGATAGCATGTGTAGCTCTAGTGATGCTACCAGTCTGCAAGACCATGTAGGTCTTGCTCATGCCATGTGAGATGGATGAATAATGATGATACTCACGACATGGGTGTAACCATGGGTGAGCACGTCATGTAGTTGTAGCCCATGGAAATGATGGTGACACACAATACGAGGTGTAGCTCTAGTGTTCTCTAGCGGGTTGTGGCCCCTAGATGAGATTGACAAGTCCACATGGGTGTAGCCATGTGTGATGTAATGATGCTACCAGTAGCATGGTCTGCGTAACCATGACGACAAGATCATGGCATAGCGAGAAAGGCTATGAAGACCAGAAGAGAACATCATAGTTAAATACCTCACTGGCTAAAAGGAGTGTTGATATTTTGCTAGCTGCTAACCTCCATGGATAAACCTTTAACAAGAATAGAACATTCCATAAGCAAGAGAAAACCTAAACAAATGTGTGAAAACCTTGGAAGACAAGTCGGCTCAACAGAATAAGTAATATTGAAGTATTATATGCAGAAAAGGACAAGTCAACCCTGCTTGAAGAGACACATGTTCACCTGACCAGATTAGTATAAATAGAAGGCGCTTTAGCTCATTTGGAAATACATACACTCACTCAGTTGGTGCGCATATCTTAGAAGTGAAGTAGCAGCAGAAGTAGTGCGCAAGTCTGGAAGAGGACCAACAACATCTGCAGTGGTGCAGCACACTCTTGTTTAGCCTTTTTGGTACTCTTACTTGTGCGCTACCTTGGAGAAGGTGCACTCTCTTGGTTTATCTGTTGGTTCTAGTGTCGCTTCCTAGAATCATTCTCTCTAGCAAAGGTTAAGGTGCTAGGGGGTGGCTTTGTGCCTATGGTTGGGTGACAATGGTGTAGCATTGTCTATGGTGAAACGAGCACAATATTCTAACATCAGCAATATGTAGGCACTTGTTCCGCCAGTATGTAACTTTTCCTTGCATGTGAACAGTTACGCATGTGTGGGCAATTGCCAAAGATGATTTGCACAGAGCAAATTGTTTTTCAACTATGAACATTGGTTTTCTTCAAGGGCAGCGTGTCAATTGTAATGTACCTAGCTAATAATGAATAACATTAATTAAGTAATCATTGATATTCTTGGAGGCTGAGGGCACATTGGCAAGGGACAATAAGCATTCTATCTGGAATGGGAACTTAGAGAAGATAAAATAGATAATTTTATGAGTGTTCAGACTCCAACAAATGACCACAATTGTAGGTCAATGGGACTCAAGAGTCAAAGTACATCCAGTGTAAGTACAACACAGAGGGAGTGTGAAAGCATCTCCTATTGCTACTCTATCAAAAGCAAAAAGGTAGAAAAAGCACCAAGTACAAAATAAGAAGTGCAAAAACAAAACCATGGCAAGTAATATAAAGAGAAGGTGTCAAGACATGATTGAACTATAGGGAAACAATGATAGGGGGGGAGAGTATAAGGCTCTTCAAACAAGTCATCGATCACCACAAAGGGTTGATGCACTACTTGATAATGTTGTCTGGAGAATACCTAGGGTCAAGGGGGCATGGTTGTGTAATCCTAGAAGAAGCCCTAGATTGAAGAGGGTCATCACTCCTAACATCCAAGGTTGAGTGGAAGAATCTTTGAATGGAAGATTGCTTGCTCAAACAAACCTGGGAGTAGTACTCTAAATCAAGTGAGTCCGACTCTGATACCTCCTAGAATTGGTTTGTTTGTCGGCCTAGTGGTGTCCATCCTAGGGTCGAGAAATGATCCAGAATGGATCATCATTATATAATTTGTCATCTATCTTGGTACTTTCGACATGGAAAAATTGGAAGAATTGGCTTGCAGGTCCCAATTTGGTGATTTGGGTATCAAAACATCCAAAGCCACTTTGAGGCATCAAACAACAGTTTTTGGGGTCAAAACTTTGGAAGCTTAGCTCCCAGCACCTCAAGGTTGTTCTCTCACCAAAAGCTTCCCAACAGTGCAAAAATCACCTCAATCAAAGTTCATATGTGGAAGTTATGCCTCCCGCAAGTTGACCACCATGGTACCAAGTCAATGTCACGTCAACCCCCATTACTCACACATGTGGGGTTAGTCACGTGTGGACTTTCAAGAACATTTTAGAGGGTACAAAACCCTAACACTAATTTAGGGTTGTGGCATGCAATAACCCTAACCTTAGATGGCTATGAGGCTATGTTGAATATTGGGTCGCTAGAAAGATAAGGGTTCCATTCTTTTGGTATTGTTATTGTTCCATAGTTGAGCAAAGCATCTAGGAGTGGGATATTGAAGCATGATAGAGGAGGTAGAACATTTTGTAGCAGCCATTCAAGCCACAGTGTCCATGGCAGCTCCATAGTGAAAGCCCTTTTCTTTGTACTTGCACTTCATAACTGAGAAAAAGAGTGTAGAGCATAACCCTCACCTTCTAGTTGGGTTTTCTCTCGTATCAGATTTCCGAGGTCACAGCTTGTGTTCATTTCTATGGATGGTGTGTTCATTTGCTTGTTTCTTTAATTTCAGATTCAGTTATTTCCATAATTTTGAGCATTATGCTAATAATATTAAATTTGAGATCTAAGGTAATAAACTGCATAATAAAATATTTCATAATATTGTAAGATTTATTGTGATGAACTATTCCAACGCAATATCCATGGTTGTTTACAGATCACGTTGGGATCAAAGCAATTTTCTTTAGGGTTTTGTGGGAAGTTGCAGAATTGGCTTAAGAAGGACGTCTCAAAACATAAGCCAAGGTGAATGAGTCCAATCATAACAACCCTCGTCATGAGCCAAAGTGGATATTTTCAAAGCTACAAGAACATGTCCCAGATATCTCTCGAAACATGGCACTCCTTATGGCGGCTCTAGAGAAAAGTTTGGACCTTTTGGGAAGGTTGGTGGCTCTAACTCAAAAGTTGGATCGAACGAGAAATCGAGAGATAATGAAGACCCAAAAGAGCTATGAAGAAAAGAGCCAAAGAAAGAGCAACCAAATTCCAGTGTCGTCACTTCTTTACAATCTATGTTTAAAATGGAAGCAAAAGTGGGCATAAAACCCTACCTTGGTGAGATTGATGTTGTTAAATTGAATCATTGGTTGCAACAATTATAAGTTTATTTCAATGTCCACGGCATAGGAGAAGAGCAACAGACTTCATTGCCCATTCTCACCACCACCTTGTTAGAATATAGAAGATTGTGCTCGTTTTACCATTGACGATATCCATGGTTGTTTACAGATCACGTTGGTATCAAAGCAATTTTCTTTAGGGTTTTGTGGGAAGTTGCAGAATTGGCTTAAGAAGGAAGTCTCAAAACACAAGCCTTGGTGAATGAGTCCAATCATAACAACCCTCGTCATGAGCCAAAGTGGATATTTTCAAAGCTACAAGAACATGTCCCAGATATCTCTCGAAACATGGCACTCCTTATGGCAGCTCTAGAGAAAAGTTTGGACCTTTTGGGAAGGTTGGTGGCTCTAACTCAAAAGTTGGATCGAACGAGAAATCGAGAGATAATGAAGACCCAAAAGAGCTATGAAGAAAAGAGCCAAAGAAAGAGCAACCAA